>QTSX02002540.1:0-27756 GCA_014839935.2 Entomophthora muscae | reverse complement strand
ATAGCTTTGGGGCTGCTATTACTCTCCCATGCAACTCATATATTTAATTCTTGGCTTATTAAAATAGAAAAAAGGGTTTTAGCAAAAAATACAGCTAATAGAAATAAGATTTATTTCTATTATTTGTATATTTTACACTATTAAACTTTTCTTCAGTAAACTAAGCATTATACTAATGTTCAAAAAACATAAGTTTATGACTTAAATGAAACCAAAGAAGTTAAAAGGCTTTGAAATGCTTAAGCTGGCGCCTTGGCTTAATCTAACAAATAATGACCCATTTGTTGGTGGATATTCCTGGCTGATTGGCTTCTCTCCTGTTCTTGACCCAACAAAACAGTTGGAAACTACAGATATTGTGGGGGTTTCAATGGCTTGGGATCTTTTTTAGCAGGATTTATTTGATTGGCAGGGGAAACTGGAACATCTTCCTGCAGATGATGCTTCATGACATCAGTGGGTGAAGAGGCATTTAATTTAGGACTGGTAGGTAGGACTGGAGCAGGACCTTGATTTCTGGAGAACTGGTTGACTGGAGTGGTGCAGGGACTGATTTACTTGCTAAGTTATTCAACAGACCCAGCTGATACTGGATCTGCTGGATAACCCAGCAAAAATCATTTATTACTAGATGGGAGCCACTCAGCTCATTTGTAGCATTGGAGCTGGTGGCTCTGCTACCGTTGGGGGTCGCTAGCCCCCTGGGCCAGTTTGTGAACTGGCCCTGATTGATACAACGGCTTTGACTGTTGACAGCAAATTTAAGCTGATCTCTCTTTCAAGAGTCAGCTTCCATCTGCCCTGGTGGCTCATAGGAGGTTTGATTCCCCCAGCGGGTTTGCGCAGTTGCCTGCGTTTTTGCTTTACAGCAGAAGTTGCAGGTTTGACTCCCGGGCTCAATTTTTTAATGTTTACAGCCCTTACATAAATAGTGGGAAATATCTTATTATCCTAGTACAGTGATTATGGCTTTAGTTTAGGATTTATATTATGTGTAGTAAAAATTCAGGAGCTAGTCTCACCAACTTTCATACATCTAGGGCTGTGTCGGCTTAAAAAAGAGACAATTACGGCATTTGCTGTAATTGCCCTGTCCTCCCTTCCCTGTCCTCTTCTTTTGGATTCCCCCAGCTTAGGGGAATCCGAAATCACTAAAATAAAAGAAGGTGATGGAAGGCTTTTTGCTTTCTGGATTTTAAGATTTTTTTAATAAATATTCATAATAAATTTTTATTTTCAGAAAAATAATTTTAATTTCAAAATGTACTAAATAATTTTTAAAATAAAGAAAGTCAAAAAAATATCCGAAATTCTTCATCCTTCTGTGGATGAAGAAGAAAACAATTCTGATAAAATCTTCTCAAAGAAGATTCTCCTGAAATTGTTTCCAGATTTCGGACGGGTGCTTCTTTTAAGAAAAGGAGCCACCCGTCCAAAATCTGACGCAGCCCTACATACATCCCAAATAGAGGTCCAACTTTATATTATGATACCTTATCTTCCGCAAAAGGTGAATTCTGGCATTTTGAATAGTAAAAATGTCATTATTACCTTGCGTGGAAGATAAGGTGGCGGGATATAAAGTTGAGCAAAATAGAAGCTTCTTTCGGAATAGAAGGGCATCTTGTTTGAAGATGAGGTTTTGGAATAAGGCGGCTAAACTAGCTCATTTACTTGAGAAATACTTGGAATAGATTTATTTTATAGCCCAAGTCAAAATCTTCATCTGTAGACATGATAATTATGAATTGGGCTTTAAAGTGGTTGCTTAAGTCTACCCATGATATTTAGTCCTAAACGCATTATCATCCATTGTTAAAATATAAATTGAGATTCCAAAAGTGCTCTCCTTTAAGCTAAGAAGGTAATATTTTTCAATAAAACAAAGTTAAGAGAGACTTAGATGATGATCGGAAATGAGGAAGTTTCAATTTACAATTCGTCACAAATCTCTTGGAAGGATTAGGCTTCTTTAAGGTCATCCTTCTGTAGATCTAAATCAGAACGTCACAAATTTAGATGGCAAGCTTCAGATCCTTATGCCATGCAGAGCTTAAATCTTTATTACTGAGGATAAGGCCTTGCTTAAACTATTAAATGACGTAAGAAAGCCTAGGATGGTACTCTGCTTAGGGAATAGAGTTTAAACCATGAGTTTATGCGCTTGGGCCGCAGAAAATTTCATTGGGTCTCAAGGCAGTTAGGCAGGGCTAGAAGCATGCAAATTAGATATGGTTTATATATGAGGTATCACAGCATGAACTATTGGGTTCAATTGAAGGCCCAGCAGTTGGAAGCATTTGTCAGATAAGAATTTGGTTTCATGCGTTGAGCCTGTTGGAACAATTAGGACAATATATATACTCAATCTCTCAACATTGGACATTGTTTAGCTGTTAATAATGGGCTTTAATATAGCTCCCCTCGGAATATTGACTGTCACAGTAAGTAAGTATTTCAAATATAGAGATATATATTTAATTCATCCATTTGTCCAATCTATATGAAATGTCTGTTTCTCTTTTGTTAATTATATCAAAGCTACATCCTCACTTAGCTTGGTTTTACTGTCCTCCTTCTGCTAAACATTGAAAGCAAATTTTCACTCTTATTTTTATAACCTTTCCACCCATTTTATTATCAAACTTTTATTTTTATCCAAACAATGTTTTTTAGACTTTATAGCTCAAGGTTTCTATGCGACATCAAATTAACTGCATTTTAGTTTCCGCTATGGAATTGAAGAACCGCGATGGTTTATTTGGTAAGCTTAGCTCTAACTTACCCTTTCATATACGCTCTTAATTTTTAAACCTTATCTGATCTGTTTTACAGGCAAAAACGATACTTATACTGTTTTGATTGTTGGCAAGCAGCGTGAAAAGACTCGAGTCATCTTTAATGCAGGCTCAAAAGCCTTTTGGAATCAACAATTTACTTTGTAAGTATATCCCACCAAAGGAAATTCTTAATTTCAATAGCCAGGTTTTCGGAATGGAAGCGCTTGAAGTCACTTGTTATGATTACGATATGATAACTTCCGATGACGTTATTGGGAGGGCCACCATCTTTCTTGATAAACTATTTCAAGTGAAGGCTCTGGATGACTGGTTTGACATAACTCACAAGAACAAGTGCTGCGGGAAAATTCACCTTAGAATCACTCTCGACCTCACCCGTGCAGTTTCTCCCAGGCCTCCTTCCCCCGAACCGACCTCTGTTTCCCCCAAGCTTCGAGCAAAAACCTTCTCAATGAAAATTCCTCCCCCTAGACCTTCCATTTTAGACAGCGTTTCACCTCAGACTACTCCAATAGATCACCCTTCCACGCTTGGCAGAGACGGCTCCATTTCTTTCCCTCTGCCGTATATCCCTGGCTATGGGTTTGTAAGACGCGAGCCTCAGGATCCGCAAGTCGACCCCACCTCATTCTATGCTCCCCCTGAACCAAATACTTCATACAGAGGTTTCCCTCCTCCAACACGCCCTTTACCTCCTAGACCAGAATTCCCCATCCCAGAGGTAAAGAGACCCTAAACATAAGCATCTGATTGTTCATTAACGCCCCCTAACTTTATTAACGATAAATAAATTCCCAATCTACTTTCTCTTGTCTAAAACGGCATCCGATGATGGGCTTAATAATCTGATTTCATATATTCTTTCTCGGTTTCTTTGGGTAGCTTAAAAGCCTTCTTAAGCCTATAAGGCTTGAATTAGAGCAGACATCTGGGATAAAACTCTAAATCAGGCATATTTACCTACAGCCTGGCTTGGAACATCAAGCCAGATTTTGCCGTTGGACACATTGCCTTTAAGCCATGCCCCAGAATCAAGTTTCGGCACATCTGGTGCTTCGATATCAGAATTCCAAAACATAGCATCAATTACTTTACGCCATTTCGTATCTCATTTTTTTCGGAGTTGAAATGCTAAAGTTCATCTTTCGAATAACACCACTGTTGTATTTAAATGGAAATCACAGCTGCCGAGAAAAACAACCAAAGTACCCAGTAAAAACACAAGCATGCACTAGAAAGTATAAAGATATATCACATGATCCCACTTACATTCACATCAATATCGATATTCATAGGCGAATCTTATCAAGCAGACAACATCTGGACTAAGTTCACAACACCAACGTCACCCAGCAAAACAGGATCTCGGTACCAAATCAAATCAACAAACCATTGGTCCAGACTCTATCAAGCTTAGCATAATTTGAAAAAAGTGCAAATAATCGGCTTTAAATGCAAACCGCATATACAGATATAACAACAACACTAAATCAAATCCACAGCACCAACACAACCCCAACGACGAACAATGTTAAATATTGTCGCGCTTTTTGCATTACAGCGCCACAATTATTTGAGATTATAGGGCACAGGACATTTGCTCGAATATAGTCATATGTGAGGATATGAGCAGTATTGTATCAGAATAGTCAGGATTGAATGGAGCCATGATTATTGTCTGGCAATGGCTTCTGATCGCGCAGAAGCACTTAAGGATTAGGATAAAGGTCAAAAGATTAAAGACAAGTCAAGATTTTTATTCATTGTAATTGATTAATTCTTCTTATACCTTCTGCAAGGTTGATCCCTGGGCTGCTAGCAATGTCTTCTAGGACATTCTAACACCCCCTTAATTTGGGTAATTATTAATCTAGGTTTGGTGCTTATCGCATGTCAACCAATAGAATATCTTCATCTTTACCCAGCACAGGTGATCCTTGCTGGCATAGAATAATTTAGTTACTTCAGGATCACTTCCTACTCCTCTGGCATCTCCAGGCATAATGCTTATTAATTTGATAAATATGGGAATTTGTGATAATGGGGAATTGAACCCAGCTCCTTGGCGCTCAATGTAAAAGTAAAGCAGCACTTGCAATAATTTCAGTTGGCACGGCAGCGCTTGACGTAAAAGTAGTTCGGCGCTTTGGCACCTAATCCAGTTGCTAGGTGGCACCTGTGTCCTTTCCAAAGTGGCACAGCAGCACTTATCATTGGCTAATTTAAGGTTCAGGTCAGCAGACTACTGCTAATCCAATATGCATATTTTTTATTATACCAATTTATGTTATTTGGCAGCTTCAATTCATATCTGCAAGCTCCATCATAATTGGCATCATTGCTTTTTATACTAATAATTTATAGGTTTGGTTGCAGCAACCCCAATCTGTGAGCTTCATCATAATTGCATCATTGCTTGGCCAAAATTCCCAACAATTATTATCTGGTTGGTTTTTCAAACCAATCCCGGTATTGTGAACCAAGGGCTGGACACAGGTATCCAGAGCAACTAAATGAGAGCAAAGCTACATAAAGCTTCCAAGACAACACAAGGTCAATAAAGGTTTATCAGACAAGAACCAATCTTAAAAAGGTAGAATCACTGGACAGATTATACATAGAAGATGGGAGTATAAACAAGCATATTAATACCAAAATCTACATAAAATAGTTAAATGTGTACAATAATGTCAAAATGCAACAGAGGGTTTAATCTGGCCGCAGTAGAAGATAATTCACCCGCCATCATTAGGCACCCTAGAGGGCCTATCAAATAGAGGTTTGATATACTGCAATGAAGCAAATATCAGTACTAGCATCAACAAAGAAAAGAGGATGGCACCAACCCTGAGCCAAACTATTTTCACCAATAGAGGTAAGAGTGTCAAGTATATACATTCCATAAGTATATAAAACAGATAAATGAAAAAATCTAAAGAAAATCACAATACTTTATTTGATAATGAGGAATGACATTATATAGTATTGTGACAAGCCACATATTGTTCATGTACATCATGTTAGTCATGAGGCTTGTCCAGGTACTGTTCTGTTTAGGATTCAAAATGTTTGATCCCTTTACAACATAAGCATCTGATAAGAGTGCCATCAATTATTCATTAATCTGGGTGTTTCTCCAGGAATTGTTTTCCTGAGAGAGAGTAATTGTAGGTTCTGTTACACTGGCTTACTTGATGTGCTTTCAAATTAGATCAAATATCCTGCATCTGTTATTTGAATTCACTAGCGGCATTCAATCATGATTCAAAATTTGGTTGTTAGATTTGACAAACTTGCATACTCAAAAAACATTGTAAACTTAATGAAAACAATGAATGTCTTTAAAAATCCAATCCTGATTCTGTTCAATCCATTCTGCCTGCTTGGAATTTGCAGCTCACCTTGAAATCTGCAAAGGTCAAAAAGATCTCACAATTTGAAGCATTCAAATAAAGCAAAAATAAATCAGTCTAATCAATAAAAAAGCCAACTCACAAATGTGATATGGAACTTAGTTCCTGGATTTGACAGTTCTCTATCTTTTCCAACAGGTTCTGAACCTACAGCACCAAATGCAGATACATCATCAGCCAAAAAAGGTTTAGGGTTAAGATTCTCAGATAACAATCTGCAAGCAGAGGTGTTGAAAGGGTACAGCCAGAGAAACCTAGCAAAAAGAACAATAATAGAAGTTATTGAGAGATTGTCACCAAGCTCTGCAAGTGAACTGTCTCACAGATTGTTTAAAAAATTTCTTCAATTTCAGCTTCTGAGAGCCCAGAAAGCAGCGCAGAGGCCGCAGATTAATGCTGCACGCACAAGGGACCAGACAGGAACATAAGCCAAGAGCAGCTTCATTTCCTGAAAATATTTTTTTAAAAAACTGAAAACTAGGGTTTTACATATTAGTTATAGTGTTTATTGAACTACTGTAGTAGTTTTTATGAGGTTTCAGCTATTATGGGTTTGAGAATTAATGCTGATGTGATCAGGGGTAAATTTTGTTACTATGCCTTCAGAAGTGGACAAAAATTGAGTGATGCCATAAATAAATCTGGGCGCTGAAAACTCCTAAAAGAGCTGTTTCTTATGCTTTGATGCCTTTCTGGCCCTTTTGATGATTCTGACTAGGAGCTTTCATGTTTTTTCACAGCCTGCTTGTTTTCAAGAACCTGAAATAAATCAACAAAGACCTTAAGATGCTGATTTGGTGTCTGACATTACTGAGGTTTGTTCTTTTGAGAGCAAGCAGTTTCAGCTAAGATGGCAGTATCTGTTACATCAGCCTGATCTTGAGAATAGCGCTGAAAAACAGAAAAAACTTAACATTGTTTCTTCTGAAATAACCAATGAATGACCTTCTACTTCATTGCCATTCTACCACCCCCAAAATTCCAAAATCCCAAAAAAGAGCCCTTTTAACCCTAAGAAATTTTGTCTCTATACCTGAAGTCTGGTAAAGAGGGCATGTGTAATATGCTAATTCAGAGCCAGGCTCTATTGTTATTTTGAAATAAAATGCTATAAATTTCTGGTTCATTCAACTTTCACCTTATCTTGTTCTAGTCTTTTATTGCTTATGTACCTTTTCTCTAAGCCAAGTTGCCCCTGTCAGGCAGACTGCTGAGCTGCTTGATATCACACAACCCAATATTTACTGCCCTCTGGGTTCACTCTTTGGCCCGTTATATTTTATTAAATACCCAATATTCCTGTATTATAAGAGCTTTACACTTGATAGTATCATATTATCTGACTCCTTGACCCAGATTAGAAAACCAGTCTGAGTTAATAGAGAAGGTGTCTGGTACAGCATTCAGTTGTGGTTGCTTAACAACAAATATAACCACCTGTCCACCTACTTATTGCTCATAAATCTACCCATCATATTCTCAAGCCTGACTGTTTACCAACCAAAAACTTTCTTAATGATATCTTTGCTAGCCAGCTCTTTGGTATCTTGTACATTATTCTCATAGGGTTGGTGGACTTTATGGTGCTCATTGCCAGTCACTGGTTATTATTAAGATTCTCTCACTCTTATGCAATCAAGTTAGTGCCTATCCTGTGGCAGACCCTGCCCATCTGCCAGCTTAGTTACCCCTGGCTGACAGACCAGACCATAAGACTTGACATCATGACAATATTTCACCTTGATGTTTGGTTTGTTCAGTGTGGCACAATGTACATGTTATCAGGTATTTAGCCTTCAGTTTTTGCTAAACCCAGCTTGTGCCATCAGGGCTTTTTTAGTACACAGCCTGGTTTTGCTCTGGCTGACTTTGGTTCACAGACTCAACAGCAGTAAATGGTTCAGTAATTGATCTCTCATGTCAGCCAGTTGAATCACTAGTGGTGATTATTTTTTTAATCCTAGGTGGATCAACTGAATCAGCAGTATACTTAGCAAATATGGCTGATCATCACTGATAGTCAACCTTACTCACTTCACATATCATTGAAAGTATTTGTTTTGTCTGTATTTTCATTTTAGCATTGGTATAATTCCAAGAGCTATACTTATAACAGGGTTAATTAAAAATGGTGATCACAGATAATAATTGGTTGATGTTGGTCTTATTTTACTTGTAGAAAGGTAGATGGATCATGGTTGCTTAGAAGTATCCCCAACTTGTTTTGTCTGGAATAAATCTTGAAATACCAGAGAGCAGTGACCAGCATTTGCCCAGAGGAAAGCAAGCTCTGCTAACAGGAGATTTAAAGGGGTATTGCTACTTTGATATAAACTATGTTTGATATCGTAATTTCAGGCTTACACAAGGCCTATGAGACATGAATCCCTGCAAGAGTAGAGCCTAACCTTGTTGTCCTGGGACTGGCTTACTATTAAGTGAAGACATGAAATAGATATATAAATAAAGCTCATTTATTAAGAATGAAAATGATAGGATTATATAGTCACTTAACTCATCTTCAGGATGAACAGAGGGTAACATGAACAGTCATGTGAAAATTCAGGAAAGGTTCTTGTCAGGAACTCATCTGCTTGTAAACATACCACCCAAAAGATGTATGGCCGCGGATGGATTCAACCCTGTGACTAGAGAACCAATTGGGACAGAGACCATTCTCATATGAAATAATTCTCCAATCAGGCAGTATTGACCCAAAAGAGGATTGAATCTTCCCAAAAGGAAGTAAGCTCCAAGATAACTGAGAAGGAAGGCCAAAGCCAAAGGATGAAATAGGGAAGGAGCAGGCAGACTGGCCCCCATGACCTGTGGTTTCTCTGTAATGGGGGGGGGTTCTGTGACAATGGAGTGGCGGTGTATCATACACCTGGTATCACTTGGCGCCATGACTTGTCAAGGTAATTAAGAGAAGATGAACCAGAATTGGCTCTGGTTCCAAGAGATACACTTGCAGTAAAGGACTGGACAAGGAGCAACCAAACCAACCATTTATACCCAAATGGTCTCCATTGGGAAGTCTTAGGTAGTATCATGGTGTTAGATTTCAAGATTGGAGAGCAAGTAAGAATAAATTAACTGGGTAAAGGAAATTGACTTTATTAACTGAACAATCAAACACCCTGACAGATGGAGCTTTTTATAGGCTGTTAAGAGCTGTTTAAATTGTAGTTTCAAGGAGAAATTGGGGAAATTGGGGAAGGAAACTTGGCAGGGGGAGCTTTGGCTTGAATTTAAAAACTATTTCAAAAATATAAGCAATGGCCCCTGCTGAGCCTTCTCCAAACAGCTAGGTGTCATTTACCCCAGCTGTTGGAGAAGCAACAGATTGGGGGGCTTCTGGTGTTGCAATTGCACACCAGAAGAAGATAAACAACTGTTAACTTGATTATTATTAAGTACAGAGCCCAGTTTACTATTATCATCATCAGGATTCAAAACGGAAGCAGATTTGAAAGCTCTAAACCCTGTTGCAACCTCTGATTGGCTGCAGAAAGCATTCTTGCGTGATTACAAAGATGACTTTGAATTTGATATACTAACTTTTTTAGGCATTCACAAGTTGAACAAGAGAACCCGGGTTTGATCTCCGTGTCCACAGAAAGGATGGCCTCTGGGCTTGATTTACTGTCTTTAAAAGGTAATTTGGAGCTGATACTACCCACTAATAAACTATTTCTAGGTCCTGGTGAAAAGTCCAATTTAGGAGAAGAGTTCCCAGACCCTGGAACTATTAGAATTTCCTTGTTGTTGTCAGGAAAAATAGAAAAGGCATCCCTGATAGTTCTATTGATCCTAGTATATCATGTGAGGGATCTACAGAGATCAGGTGATACTGGATAAGTCTCAGAATAAGGTTCACGTCCCTAGTTTCAGAGATATGAGCTCAACAAGGCAGGTACTGGTTAGGAGCTTGATAAGAGGAATAATGGATTATTATCCAGTAATAGAATCACAAACACTGCTGTCTCTCCGGAAGTACTGAATATTGGATCAAAGTAGAATTAGCCTTTCTAGGGTAGTTTTGCATGAAGAGTGTGATAGTGCAATAATATTGATATGCTAGAATATTGGTTAAGCCCAAATTAATAGCATCAATGGTATTGCATATATGGATCAAATTAGTACTAATCATATCATAGTGAGATATCTTAATACCAAAATTCACAACATTTGAGTTGCAGGGTGCAACATTTTTTGTAAGCCCCCTTTTGAATTAATCTGATATTTGATTGCCAAGCAACTTAATATTTGGGATAGGAGCGCATAAGCCGTGGATGCTAGTTACTTGAATAATGGATCTTTAAGTTATAAATGCAGCGATAGTTGTTTAGTACTTCGCGTCAGCATATTACATCCTGCTTCTGTAAACTGAGTGGCAGCTAAAGATTTTTATGTATTTGTTAGAAAGAATGATTTAATCAAGTTCGGTATTTGATTGAGTTAACTGCCCAAATGGCAAAGCTCCAGCATTCTGGGCACCACTCCCAGGGTTGAACATATTCGACATTAGCGACTGCAGTAGATTGACAGGACGATGGATTCGGATTCCAAAGTAATCCTCTCCGATTTTGTCCAAAACCTCACTAAAACTATAGGCAGGAGTTACCAGATGTGCTTGGTAGCGCTCCCTCATCTGGCTAAATATGCTCCTGGCACCAGCCTTTGGAAGCAGCAACACCAAAAGTTGGATGAAGTTAAGAAGTGGCACATTGAACTCAACAAAGTCCTTTTCGCCAATATTGGAAAGGTCTGTGGAATTATCAGGTGAAACCAAGTCTGGCTTGTGTTGAATGAGTTCGGCGACAAAAAAGCGAGTTGTCAATGTAGCCTTTGTAGCGTTTCCAGAATCGATCATGCTTGAGCAAAATAAGCATATTTGAGTAAACAACTGTTGACGTACCATAAAACTGCACGCGCTAAAAAGTAACCGAAATTCAAAGGTTCAACAAGCGAAGCCCAACGGTACAGAAGTCCAGCAAAGGCTTTGCTAGTTTCTTCTGTTCCAAACACGTAGTGATTCTCTGCCATCAAGAAGTTCCCATCTGAAAACATGAGAAGCGCATACAAAATAAGAACTAACCTCTTTCGTAGATAGCAGCCAATGCGTCATGAAACAGTGGCTCGCCAGAGCTTAAGCTTCCAAATTTAGTAGCCCAGCTAATGAAGATATTAATATCTAAGGTGGTTGATAATAGCACTTACTCAAGAGCTGCAGTGATTAGGAACCCTCTGGTTTTCTCAGAGGAAGGGAATTCTTTGATTATAGCGATGATACGGGCTAAAGATAAAATAGATACATCAGCATTCGCACGTTTAGACTGTTTTCGTCTTTGGCAGTTTACTTTGAAATTTTAAAGTTTCTATATAACTCGCAAGTGCAGCTATATAAAATGTTCATAACTAAAACATAAATCAAGGGAAACAGCAAATATTTGAATCTTTTTTAAGGATGCACAAAGACACATTTTTGCAACTAAAAGTTGACAGTAGAAACTATACTTTGATAAGGATATCTGATCAAAATAAGGCTTTTGATTGGTGAATTTTTAAAAAAAACTTTCAAGTGCGATTGAAGTAAATTACCTGAAGATTCGGGATCTACTTGAGTGTTGCTAGCAGTGTATGCCTTTGTAAGATAAGTTCCTAAATCGGCAGCAGATGCATATTGCTCGTATTCTAACAGCTTCAGGCTTCCCTCATAAAGCATTTCAATTGCCTTCCCATAATTTTTCTGATTGTAATATCTTTTTAAAAATTAGTTAAAGGAACTGAGAGTATCTTTGTTTTGATATAATCAAAATCACATAGTAAGTTAATCTTTCTCAGCCTGGACTTACCTGTTACAAACTGAGCGATAAATTTGGTGCGCCTGATAGAAATCACCCGCCTGCAGAGCAACCTCTAATTTTTTCAGGGTCTTATCTCTCTTATTTTTTTCGGTTGACCGTTCTGCTGCTTCCGACATTGTGCTTGCAATAAAGAGATTTTCAATTCAACCCTGTCGTATAGTGCAACATGTTTACGTACTGGGGTGGCACCTTTAGGATCCAGAGCTAGAGTAACACGGCTTGAATCATCTGTTTTAACAGAAACAGACCTTCTCCGTTAAACCTTGTTCCGCTCCAATTTTAAACAAGTAAATTATTTACCAAGCTCACCCCAAGGATCATGTATGACATTTACCCCATCACGTTTATGTTAATACTCTAAGCCAAGAAGTATCCAAGTGCTGTAAGCACTTACCAATATACAGTATCTTCTAAGCATACTGAGAAAAGTAAATATATTCGATGGCATTTTGAAAAATGTTAGTGTCTTTCAGTAATGGTATAACATAACTCATTAGAATTAATTAACAGAAATATAGGATGAAAGCAAGTTGATACCAAAGCTTAAGCCACATACCAGATCAGAAGACCTTAGCCACTAGAATCTAAAGATCTTTATAAGCATGTAAAAGTAGGTGAATGAGGTAGATTTAAAACTTCAGCAAAATGCTAGAAGTGTACCCCATAACAGTGTCACAACATCTTCAATTACTCCCTCTCAGGGAATTAACGCCCCAAGTAAATCACCGAACGACTCACCAAATGGTTCACCGTCCAGCCAATAAACAGGTGGCACCATTATCAGTTAACCATCTATGACGGGGATCATTTAATCCAGGTCCTAAATGGAACACAACTTGATTAAGCCTCATGACTCAAGAGAAACATTACTCAGATAAGCCCCATGACATACATGGACGGCATGTGGCTTGTCATTATACTATATAGTTGCCTATATTCATATCCAATAAAGTATCATTTTCTTCTTAAATCTTCCCCTTATTTTATTTATTATACTTCCCAGAAGTATAAAATTGACAACAGCCATAAAAATTCTAGTGGTATCCCAGAAACTCAACCCAGTTAGTAAATTATCCCTATCAATGTTGCCATCATATCTTAGAATATATAAGGAACAGCCATAAAGCTGTCCCATAACATGATTCACATTATTTCATTGTAACCCCAATTAATTACATGGTTGCTCATATTTCTATGTATGAAGCTAAATTGATATACCTTCCCATCAATAAGTTATCTCAGACCAACTATCTAAAGTACTAATAAATATTATTTCACTTGATGTAAAGCACATAAATCTGAAGATAATCAGACAGAAAGTATACTAGGGCTTTATCAGATGAGATATCATCCATCTGAAAGAACCCAATCATACAACTATCATAAGGCAAAAAAACTTGGCAAGTGGGTTAAATCTTCTAAATCAGCCTCCTATATATCCCAGCAGGTATTAAAATACAGTGAATATCAACAAGGGTGTCATTGAATAAGGATCCAGGCTTGTATATTAAAGCTGGGGATCTTGATTTTTGTAGGTTCATACAGGTCATATTAGAAGTCTTAGGCTTGGTTCTTGGAGTTGTTGGTTGGATCTCCCATCAGGAAGAGAAAGGGACAACATGAAGCATTTGATCAGATTCTGGTAAGATAAATATTTGGCTGGAGAGTGAAAAACTTAATTTGTGTTTACTTGAAAATATTCAATAGTTTACAGTTAAAAAGCTACTGGGTTCTGATCTCAACAATTCACTTAAGATATCAGCAACAAGACTACCTATAAAGAGAAAGTAAGAACAAAATGAGAAAACATATCCTTATTGGATGATTGACTTAGATTTTAAGCTAAAGATATCAAAGCCTGATCCTATTAATATGCAAGGATCAAGTATGAGCAGGAATGATAGTATAGCTGATTGACATATGGCTTAACTATATTTACAGAAAATAAAAGGATAGGGATAATCAAATATGGAAGGTTGGAGGGTTTGAATCCAACCTCTTGGCGCTATAATCTATGAATACTGTAATATTCACAGCTGTTGAGATGGATGAATTAAAGTCAGGTTAGAGAAAACTAAAGTTGCACATAGAATGAAATATGAATGATTTAAGTTTTTAGATATGATAGGGGGAAAGCTGCTAATAAATTTAATGTGACATGTCAAATGCATAAAAGACCAATAAAAAACATAGTCACACCCAAAGCCAACAATACACAATTGAACAACAAAGAAAATTTAGCCTGTGCATGGTTATCCCAGATTTCATACAACACCTGGATGAATACCATTCATATAGAAAAGCTATACTAAAGATACAGAACCACCAAATAGAAAGCGCACAAAAGCCACACACACAACAAAAAAACAAACAAGCAAAGATGAACTTTCACTTCATCCTGATTAAAAGCAAGGTCCAAAGAGGGAAGAGGGATTTCTGCAGCCAACCCAGAAAGCTTCATCTTTAAATGAGGGATCAAATTAAAAATCTAGCTTCCCAATTAGACCATTCAAACACTGGCTAGCAATTTTTTAACAAAATCCAACTCAAGCTAAGCCCAGGGGAGAATAGATTTATCACTTCCTATTGACAATCCAATAAAATTTTCAAATGGGCGTTGTGATCAATAGCAATCTTCCCCTTATTGACGCTCAGTACCAAGAGGGTATGGCAGGAAACAACCAGTTGCAGGGGGATAATATGACTAGTATTTTCACCCAGAACTTTAGCTACACCCAAGAAGATAAAGAGCTGCATGACACTGCCAGTGAAACCAGCAACCTGTTGTTTGGACACCACATAGAGACCATTGCTGACCAGGGCAATCACTAAACCTGTGTACAAGAAGATGCTGAAGTCAATCTGCCCTCATTCAACAAGACCCTGAGTGTCAAGGAGTCAGGCATAGGTAGAGGCATTGGGTGACTTGGGTTGGGAAACTGCCGGGCTAGTAGGGAGTGCCCACTACAATATAGATGCTAACTTAATAACGTAAGATAGGGATCACCCAAGAAAGGGTCAGGGACCAGAGTTTGGCACCATAGAGTCTACCAAGCCTGTAAGAGTAATATAAAGTACTCTAAACAGCTGGGTTGATGTTATGCCAGCAGTGGTAGATGGTTCTATTAGGCTGTCAGGTTGAGAGATCAGAGGTAGGGTCATCAGAATAAGATAATCAAGCAGATAATTGTACTTGCCATGAACAATCTGGGCAGCCTTATGTACCACTTTCCTTCACAGCCAATAGTTTTGGTGAATCTAGTTCTTGCCAAGGAGTTGGCAATGTGAATGTTCTCCAGATTAAACTTGGAGTAGGCGGGGGTTGGGCGGGTATTTGGTAAAATGCACAGGTCCAAAGGGGGCTCCAGGGGGACAGTATAGTGCGGGAAGTGAGCCGCAGAATAATCACTAGGAAGGGTGGATGCTCTGGTGTCTCCAGGACTAGAGTGGAAATGGAAAATCACTAAAACTAAATAGGGTAGGATTTTCTGGAACCAAAGGCTCCTGAATCTTTATTATCAGAATGACAATACTGCTATCCCCATATTACTGGGGGTTTTATATCATCAGTTTTTGCTTCTTCAATTTTTGCAAACTTCAGGTCTGTGGGCAATTGCTGGTGAGATATGGGAATTGAGGCAGGGCTTCAAGGGAAGCAAGTTTAGGTTTGGTTAGCTCTGGTGAACAGAAGCAACAATGCTTTATTCCACTGCTTCTGTTCTCTACATTACCTGAGTTGGCCAATTGTACTGCTATTTTTACACTGGGAGCTGGCAGTGACTGATGCTTATTGTTGGGTTTAACTTCAGGTCTCTTTTTAGACTTTTTTTTGGTAATCAACAGCCTCTATGTAGGCCTGGGTTCTTGTGGCATGCAACCAGCGGCAATCTGGTATCCATTTGGGAAATCTTCCTTACTAAGCCAGTGGGCCGTAGAGTAATTCTTCAACTCAAGTCTGTGACCCAGAAACTTGGTGAAAGGCATTCCCTGAGGACCAGGGTGTCAGGCACCCACCCACTTGGAAATAAACTTCCAAGATGATGGATGATAGCAAACATATTGAGGCTGGTCACCAAGAAAATTACAGGAAGGGAGACCATCCCAAGATGGAACAGCTCCCCAAATAATTGGTAACAGCCCAGAAGAAGATTGAATCTACCCAAGAAGAAGTATGCTCTCAGATAACTCAAGATATGGTGGAAGCCAACAGATTAAGTACTGTGGGAGTGACTGGTTTGACCAACACTTGGTACATTTGAGGCTTTTCCTTAAGCAGTGGATTGTGTGACAGGGGAGTTGCAGTGTGCCACACTCCTAGAGTTACACGGCACCAGGACTTCTCTAAGTACTGGGGAGAAGAGGAGAACCAGAGTCAGCTCTAGTTCCCAACAAGCTGCTGGCTATGCAAGTCTGCAAAAAATATCCCACAATAACCATTTATACCCAAGAGACTCCCAGAAGAAATTCTTGGACAATCTAATGGCTGCAGTGGTGAATGAGTTGAATTAAAAGGTATAAATCAATGGGTGAGTGAAAGACTTTATTGATTAAACAATTCATAAAATATAGCTTACCAGTCTTATATAGTGTGGTAGTAAGAAAATAGTTTGGAGCAAGATGTAAAGGTGATGGGGAAATTTGGGGATGCTTCTGGGGAAATTAGGTAGCTGGGAACTAAAAGCCTGGAGATATAAATTATTTTACTCATAATTATTTTTGCAACAACATACAGACTTAAGTAAAAACAAATTATTTGTCTAACAGAAAGGCCAAGGCTGTGAAAAAAATTGAAGGATAATAAGAAGCTGTCTCCATGTGGTGGGGAATCACCCACCAAATCCACATAGAGTTAATGATTAACCACCAACACAGCTTCATATACCGTTTTGTGAAATTTCCAAATGAGATACTAGGGTTAAGTAAAATAATTAACCCCAATCAGCAAAAGCCCTAGACAAACAGCATTCAAGAGAATCAGAGTGTCTTCAGCATAAAATTCAGGACATCAAGATAGCACATGAGTTTCAGCTTTGACAGGAGTAGAAACAGCTCCAAGATTGGCAGGCATTGAATTAACATTGGGCGGTACCAACAACAAAGTTCCAACTGCAGGGCCCCATCTTCCAGTAATTATCCAGCTTAGAATAAGATTGTAGGGAATGTATTGCAACAATCCAACTACAGGATGCATTTTAAAAAGTAAATTATACCAAGGGAAATTTGATTTTTATTAAGTAAATTTTGGGAGGACTCAACTATTAAGAGTTGAAACAGTGAAAATTATTCAATATATATCAAAAATCAACTAAGCAATACTGCCTGGATCCTGGGCTCCTATTCCTTCCACATTGTCAAATGAGTATCTAGTCCAGGTTGCAAAGAACCCTTGAGTGACCAACTTCTGATGACCATGCTGATTAATAAGTTCATATCTGGTGACCCTTAAATTACTTTGATTTATCAACAGCAATTTAGGGGGAAATTGGATTTGACCGGCAAACTGGAGCAGCTGTAACCCATCTTTGATCAACCATATGATTCAACTCCATTAAATCAGTCAGTTCTTTAAAGGTTTTCAGGCTTTCTGAGTTTTTCTACTTGGCTGAATAATCCCCAGCATTATGGAACTTACTTTGACATTACCCTCTGCTTTAGCCCAGGGCACAATACCTCCATCCAGAAGTTAGAGCAAGGAGAAGTTTTTGTGGGCAGGGGGGGAGTTTCATTGCAGCTAAGGTAAGCTTGGGGTGACCAATGGTAGTTGGGTTGCAATCATAGAACTATTGGATAAGATCTGGAGAGTTTGAGCAATCATAGTGGGGACCCATGAGTTTTCAGAATCATGATAACCCTTTCACAATACCAAATATTCTAGACAGCGTCAATTCTTACAAGAAGCCAGAATGAAATTTAACTCATACTCAGGTTCTCCTTTCACAGGAATGGTTTGGGAAAAAGGGATCTCAGTACCCTTAAAAGGAGTAAGTAAGTATTTGTGGAAGGTGTGGAAAATCTTAAAAGCTGGGGATAAATCTAATTGGTATGTATAGAGACCAATTTGACGTTCAACTTTGAAGGAACCTACTTACTTGGGGCCTAATTTGCAGCAAAGGACCTTCAGTTTCATATTGCAGGAATTCATCATGACCAGATCACCTGTCCAGTAGGTTTGAACTTGCTGGCGCTTGCAATCAGTGTATTCTTTGTAAGTTGTCACAGCAGCAGCTAGAGTAACCTGAAGTTCCTGATGAACCCACTTCAATGCAGCAGCTTTATCAGATGCAGCTTCTACGTTGTTAACCAAATGAGGACCCATGTTGAATGAGGGATTGCAACCTAAATTGGCATAGAATGGCAAAACCTGAGTTGACATATGTGGGGCGTTATTGTATGTGAACTCTGCCATGGGTAGGTTAGCACACTAGTTGTCTTGTTGCCCATTAGTGTAGCAGAGCAGATAAACCTCCAAACTTTGGTTTACCCTCTCTGTTTGTCCATTGGATTGGGGGTGGAAAGCCGTGAAACAACATAATTTGATACCCAGAATTCCAGTAAAAGCTTCCCAGAACTGAGCAATGAATTGGGGCCTGCAGCCACTCACAATCTCTATCAGAATGCCATGCAGGGAACAAAATGTGCCATTTTTGTGAAGCAATCAACCACCATCATGATTGCATTAAACCCATCTGAATTTGGAAGTTCTCCAATGAAATCCACCAACACCAACGTCCAGGGCCCTGCAGCTGGTTGTAAGGGAACCAAAAAAACAGTAGTCTTGTTCCTTCTTGCCTTAGACCAAACACATACCAAGCAGTCACAAACGTAAGCCGCCACCTGCACTTTCAAACCTTTCCATGAAAACTGTCGGCAGATGAGCTCCACTGTTTTGTTTTTTCCTGGGTGGCCTGCTGTAGGACAGGTTTGATAAGCCTCCATAATTTTATCCCAAATAATTCCCTCTGGAACCCACAAGAAACCCTGATGATATAGAATTGGTCCTATCTTGTGATAATCTTGTGGCTGGCCAACAGGATGTGCACATGCTAGTTCCAATAACCTATCTTAACCTTTGGACAGAGGCTGCAAAAACTTCACTTTGGAATATAAGTCTACGTCTGCACCCTCTGTTAAAGACATGGTGGCAAGTGTAGCAGGCAGAGGTAATACAAAAGGAACACAGACTTTTCTGGTATTATAGTGTGCATATTGAACTTGACGTCCATACCAATATCTGGGAGATAGGAAGGATTTCTGCTCAATGCATCTGCTAAATGATTATTGGCTCCCTTGATAAACTTGTAGCGGAACTTGTACCCTGTCAGATCACTGTGCCATCTAGATTGACAACCCAACAAAACCCTGGGTTAATGATAGTACAGGAGAGCTTTATGGTTAGTCCTTACTACAAACAGATGACACACCAACATGAGATGGTGATGCCAATGCTTCAAGGATTCCACAACCACCAACAGTTCCTTGTGATAAATCATGTATTTGCATTCCTGAGCTTCCATTTTCCAGGAGAAGTACCCTACAGGTCTCTCAACACCATCACCAGCAGTTTGTAGCAACACACCAGCCACAGCATATTTAGAGGAATCTGTGGAAACCACAAAAGAAAGCTCAGGATTTACATGTCTCAGCACAGGTAAAGACAATAAAAGAGCCTTGACTGCTGCAAACACATTTGCGCACTCAGGTGTCCAGATCAAAGTTGTCTTCCTGCTTGCTGAATACAAGGGGATAGCACTTCTGACAAGTGAGGGGTAAATTTATTCAATAACGTACAAGTACCCAAGAAACTACAAAGTTGGGATATTGTCACAGGTGTAGCATACTCTCAAACCGCTGCTTCCTTGTCAGGAGCAATAGTGTGACCATCTTCAAAGATAATATTACCCAGGAAGGTAACCTTATGTTTAAAGAATTCACACTTACTCCATTTGATGATCAAGTTGGCCTGGAGAATGAACTCTAAAACTGCTGACAGGTGGGCCTGATGCAACTCTTCATCTGGAGAGAACACCAAGATGTTGTCCATGTACGCAATGGCACATACACCCAGGAGGTCCCCCAAGACCAAATCAATTAACTGCTGAAAGCAAGCCAGAGCATTATTGTTGCAGATTGAATGGATCAGACATTAAGTTGTCCATCTAGGAATTGAGCAACAGAACAGTTACGCAATTGTTTTATTGTGTTCTGATTTTACTAAGGATAAAAACGTTTAAAACGCCTCTAAAACGGGTGTCCAAAGCGCCTTTCAAATGCACATAAGGCACAGGCTTTACTTCCAAGGTTAATAATAGAACAACAAAGTTATTTCCATCTGCCTCCTTAAGGAAAGCCATGTGAAACCGGTTTTTTATTTGAGTGGGACTTTCTGCTGTGCCAATCCACTCTCCTCCATTAGGAAAGTCCTTCTGTCTGTGCCTCCCTTCCCCTGGTGGAAATTCCCCCACCTCCCACTATATAAGTGCAATACTATCATAATAAACACCAGTTTTGTCTTATTATCTTCTTATATTCTTCTGTTGTTTTCCAGGCTGTCACTATACCACAACAGGTATATTATTAAGATAAAGAAGTAGTAAGCTAACTATTTGTAGAAATCAGCACCCAGGCTGCATATTTTACAACAATTCTTCAATTTAAAAGGCATAACACAGAATTGGAAGATACCCTTCTTAGTTCTGAATGCTGTTAATCATTTCATTACTTCTGTGATCCTGATTTGGTTGAATGCATTCAAAATATCAAGTTTCAAGAATACCTTTGCCTTTTCAACGCACCAAGAAATTTGTGCCTCAAGAGATAAAGGGTAGGAATCAGGAATTGTAATGTTGTTCAGATTCCTGTAATCAACAAAAGGACGTAGAGACCCATTGGATTTTTGAACAAACAACAATGAAGAACAGATTTACAAAGCCTTTTTAAAGATGTATCCTTTTGCCAACATTTCCAGAGTTCAATCATCCAAAAATGTGTCCTCCTTTAACATCAAAAGGTAAATGGGAGACACAATACAAATCAGATCAACAGTAATCTTAAATTCAAAGTTGAACTGAGTGTACTTGGGAAGGACCTCACCCCTAGTGGTATCAAATGCCGCAGACCAGGGTTGAAGGCATGCTGGTAAATCTGAACTTACAGGTGTAGGAACAGGAACCACCTGGATTGTCTGAGAAAACCGCTCTAATTCTGACATACCCAACAACAGAATAGGGATGGATATGCCCAAAGAGTGGTCCACTTGCGGCTCATTTTCTTTTAGCAGGGTCAATACATTATGGTCCTGCTACCAGCCCACTCCTAAGATAATTGGATACATCAGAGTAGAGCATATGGAGAACCTTGCAGTAAAAGATTGACCCACAACTACAAATGTCACCTGCTTCTTAAGCTGGAAAGAGGGAAACATTTGAAAGTTTCCACCCCTAACCAGCATTCCAGGATGATACTTGAGTTGCAGAAGGTCTGCGGTCTCAATACTCATGAAGTTCTCAGTTGCACTGGTATCTAACAAAATTGCTGGCTGATAGATAGTTTGGCTGTTATTGATGCTACCATAAAACAAGAAGTAACCAGAAGTAGATTTATTTGCCGCAAATGTTGCAACCTCAGCAGGATCTTGCTTCCCATCAGTGGTACAGACAGAGGCTAAGGAGGCAGGGTGCTCCTAAAAATAATGCTTTGTTGCAACCAAGTTTCCTGACTTACCTGCCAATGTATCTTACAATACACAGGGGGCGCTTGATGAGCCTTCCCTTGATGTATCTAACAACATGGACTAATCTGATGGCAGTATCAAATTTTGGGCACTTTCTCCTAATTAGGGGCGTTATCAAAAACCTTCTGATCCCTGCACAAGTTATTCCTTGGCTCAAACCCTTACATGGAACAAGCCACCATGCCACCTCCCTGGTGACCATGTGGCTTTTCCCATATAGTATATTAATCATAATATTCCATAATAAACAATACCTTATTCTTATTATTCTGTCCTTTCTATTGGACTGTTGTCTTCCATAATTCCAAATACTGAATCCTCATTGGTTCAGTTGCAACAGTGGTAGCAGAATTAGGTTCACAACCTACCTAAAGAAAAAACTCCCCATAAGAAAGGACAGAGTATGGGCCATATGGCTACTCCCCATCAAGAGATTTTCCTGCCAATCCCTGAGGGGGACATCCCCAATAGATATGTTATCTATCAAGACCAGTTAGTTCTTACAAGTGTGTACAATCAGCTCTGTCTTGGACAGCATAACGCCAGGATCACTCTGCCTCAGTTGGATCTTTCACAGTGCATGCTCAACCTCCAACTGGAATCCTTTGTGGGTGGGGTCAAAGGAGCCAACATTGTCAGTTGGCTTCACTCCACCAAGCCTGCCTTCATATCTGCCAAGTTCCTGAGCCCATGTGGGTTGCTACTGCGTCAAGGCGCCTCACAGGACCCGCTGTGGTATGGTTTATCAATTGGGCCAGTCAGAAAATTGAAGTCACCTGGTCAGCATTCAGGGACGCCGCAAGATCCTGCTACAGCAAAAAATTCTCTCCTATTGTAGTGGGGACTCTCCTTCTAGCAATCAAACAGACTGGATCTGTCCCCAAATACCTTGCTGCCTGGCAACAAGCTATTGCTGCCGCCCCCAAAGCTGTGACTGACGGAAATGCTATGCTTCTGACCTTAATAGTAAATGGGCTAAAGCCCCATATCTGTAAATGGGTCCACATAGGTTGCTGTACCTCCATCAATGACTGTTACAAAGCCATTGTGGAGGCCAACAACCAGGCTTTGATGGGCTTCTACCGTACAAATGATGCCCCACCTCAACCTCGTGCAACACCTGGCAGCGCCCACAATCAAGTAGGCTGCCGCCAGCAGGATAATGGGGTTAAGCGCCCCCACAAGGGGGGCTTTGGTTAGCTCAAATTGAGGACCTGGGAAAATCCTGGGGGTTGTAGGTACAAGAGGTCCTACAGCCCTAGCTGACCCGCACTCTCAATCTCTCCTTGCCAAAAATCCATGCAACTATAATTTTCACAATGTTAAAACCCTTGACATCTTCTAGGTACACAGTGACAACCCCGTGCTACAAGCAAGCCACTCCCTCAATGAAGTAACCCACTTGTCTTATCCCTTCCATTTTTATGGAAACACCCACAAATTGTTGGTGGACACTGGGGCCAACCACACCATGGTGGACCAGGCGTTTGCTGATGCACAGCAGCTAGACTGTGTACCCAGTAGATTCAAGGCAGTACAAGTAGCTGACTCACACAGAGTAGCAAATACACATGAGACAGTACCCTTCTCTGTGAGAATGGGGAACATCCAGGTTAAGCTCTCTGGACCAATCATGGCAGGTCTCAGCCATAATGTAATTGCTGGCCTTGACTGGCTTTGTCACAACTGTCCCTACATTGACTGGGATACATCTGTAACCACCCTTAATATAAATGGGGTGGGCTTTCAGATCTATCCTGTTGAAATGAGCAAGCTTCTCTATAACACCGTATTTGTCAGGATAACCAAAACAGGCCTGTACAATTTCAAGGGGGAAGCTAGACTTTGCCCAATGCTCAGTTGAGGTTATCCACACTGAACCACCTGTGGCCCCTCTCTAGAACACCATACCTTCACCAGTGCTTGCCACCCTCCTGGAGGAGTATAAGGACGTGTTCAGTGAGACACTCAAACAACTACCTCCTCCCCAGGAGATCCAGCACGCTGTACAACTCCAAGGGTTGCTACCTAAAGCACACCCCTTATACCGTCTCACACCAAAAGATAATGAGACCCTTTGCCAGCACCTTGTAAATGCGCTTGACAAGGGCTTCATTTGACCCTCACTCTCTCCATAAAGGGTGGCTGTCTTCTTTGTATCCAATAAGCATGGGTCCCTTTTCCTGGTCATAGACTACCACGCCCTAAACAAGGTGACGGTTAAGAATAAGTACCCCCTGCCAATGATTGACAGCCTGTTTGACACACTTGCATATGTGAAGGTCTTTAGCAAGATTGATCTCACCGCAGGGTACAACCAGGTTTGCATTGCACCAGGGGATGAAGCAAAAACAGCTTTCTGCACACACTACAGGCTGTTTGAGTGTTGGGTCATGAACTTGGGGATGAACAACACTCCTTCCACCTTTGCTTTGTTGATGAACAAAACATGTGAGGATTTGATTGGAAAATGTGTTATTGTGTACCTTGACAACATTATTGTCTTCAGTCAAGATCAAACCACGCAGCTCCAACACCTCTGTGCTGCCTTCAACATCCTTCAGAAAAACCAGCTAAAAGCTAAACCCTCCAAATACAAGTTCCTTAAGTCAGAGCTAATGTTCCTTGGGCACACCATCTCTGCTCAAGAGATAAAGCCTGATCATGACAAGATCAAGGCATTCACCAGTATGCCACCTCCCACTGATGTCAGTCAAGTGTGTACTTTCTTAGGTATGGTTGCCTATGTGTGCAAGTTCATTCCCAATTGCAGAGAGCTCATTACACCTCTCACCAAGCTCCTAAACACTAAGCAGAGCTTCCATTGGACCCCCTTCAGAGACCAAGCCTTTGAGACGTTGAAGCAAAGACTTATAACTGAGCCTGCATTACAGTTTCCCAATAAAAACTGCCAGTACAAAATTGAGACTGACACCCCTGACAAAGCCATAGGGGGCGTGCTACAGGTAGAAACTGACAAAGGTGTTTTCCTCCCTGTGGCATATGAGTCCAGGAAGCTTACTGACTCAGAACAATGTTACCTGATACATGATAAAGAATTGGCTGCAATTGTGCACTGCGTTGAGAAATGGCGCTGTTACCTGGAAAGGGCAACCTTTCCACCCCGCGTCCTGACAGACCATAAGTCACTTCAGTACTTCAACACACAGTCCCACTTGATACACCACCAAGCAGGCTGGGTCAAGCGCCTATCCCCTACCAATTGCGCATTGAGTACAAGCCTGGAAAGGAACTTGTCACAGCTGATGCCCTCTCCCAACTCTACGTAGTGTCTATCACCGGGGATGATGGTTTAGACCCAGACTAGCCAATGCTTTACCTCTGTCCTGAGGCAACTTGTTACAAAGGCCTTAACTCAGTAACAATCTCCAAGCTGAAGGACAATGAAAGACAGTTTACCAATGATACTGGCAACTTCTGCCGCCAGGCAGAAACAGGTGAGAAGACACCTTACATCCCCACCACACAACAAGGCAACACAATACTGCACTACCACCGCACCTTAGGTCTCATCAGAGGACAAAATCTATTTGAGATCATGAAACAAAAGGTTTGGTGGTCATGTATGCGCCAGGATATCCTGTATCTCCTCAAAACATGTGTGCTGTGCAAAAAGAATACGTCTAAACCTGCACCTCCCAAGTCTTCCCTGCCCATCAAGGCCATGTAATCCTTTGAGCAGTGGGCCCTTGATGTGGTTGGGCCCCTCCCTAAAGACAGACTGGGAAAGAAATACATAATAACCACCATTGACTACTTTACTTGCTGGCCAGTGGTGTGGGCAACAACTAACCACACCGCCACCACCATCACCTGCTTCATTGGCAAGGAAATTGTGGCCTGCTTTGGGTGGCCCAAACGTCTCATCACAGATGGTGGTCCCAAACTTGTTGGCCAGGTCATGAAGGCACACTGTGCCAAGAATGCCCTCCAATGGATAGTCATCACTCCCTACCATCTGTAAGCTAATGGGTGTGTGGAGCAATTAAACGGCTCATTGGTCCAACTGATTGCCAAGCTCTTGCAGGAGCACCCCAATACTGTGTGGACTGAACACTTGCCTACTGCTCTACTTATCCTATGAGCCAGAATCAATTGAGGCACTGGGTTCATCCCTAGCGCCTTGGCCTTTGGGACGCCTGACAGTCTGACAGGAGTGGAACAGGGGAAGCTACAATCTACAGTTCCTGGAAAGCCCCCTGTTGACAACTTCATCCCTAAACCAATGGCGTGCCAAATCCCGGGAAGTTGAGCACAAACAAATTGAAGGAGAGACAAAGCACCTTGAAGCCAGATACGCTGTAGGTGACCCTGTCTATGCCCTCAACCCAATTTGGCCAAATTAGAACCCAACCACCTAGGACCCTTCAAGATAGCTGCAGTTTATGACAATCACACCTATTGGCTTGATGATGCCCAAGGAAACACTAAGACACTTCACCATGATTGCTTGCGCCCCTGCCACGCCATTCCCACACAAAGGTTGTTTGTGCAGACCTTCCTAGATCTTCTGCAGACTTCAATCCTGGTGCCTGACAATGAGAAGGGGGCAAGGGGGGTATTGTGACCAAGTTTTCTGACTTGCCTGCCAATTTATCTTACAATACACAGGGGATGCTCAATGAGCTGCCCCTTGACGTATCTAACAACATGGACCAATCTGATGGCAGTATCAAATTTGGGGCACTTTCTCCTAATTAGGGGCGTTATCAATTCAAACTGCTGATTCCCGCACAATTTATTCCTTGGATCAAACCCTTACATGGAACAAGCCACCATACCACCTCCCTTGTGGCCATGTGGCTTTCCCCATACAGCATATTAATCATAATATTCCACAATAAACAATACCTTATTCTTATTATTCTGTCCTTTCTATTGGACTGTTGTATTCCCCAATTCCAAATACTGAATCCTCATTGGTCCAGTTGCAACAGCTTGATCATTTCTTGGACAGCTTCAGGGAGGACAGGGTAATCATAATTGATGGGAACAAGAGGTAACTCCTCAGACTCAACTACCAAAGACTTTGCGGACACAGTGTGTTGGAGCATAGCCAACAAACTCTCAGTGGGTGCCACCACTGGTACTTTGTCTACCTCAGCAGATTTTTCAATATAGTCAATTGAAACTGAGAAGAACTGCAAGGGGAGCAATCACAACTCTGACTAGACAAAGATACTGCAGAAAAATTACCAGAAAACCAGGAGCAAGCAGCGGGTTTGGCTTCAATTTTCATAACACCTTGCTTGGAAGTAGACAGATTTGAGACCAGAGAAAGAATTTGGCTTACCAGGGCCTCAGTTGTGGTTAACAGGGAATCCCAAACCACCAAATCCTGGGCAGTCTGGTCAACTGCTAACCATAACACTGAGAGTTTATTCACCTTGGGAACATCAATTGTACAGCAGTAGGCAAGAAACTGAGGAAGGAATATTGAGAGCAGAGTAGTACCCTATTGGAAGGCATGCAATTTACAATAAACTTTGATCTCCTCAATAGATACACATGAATTTTTAACAAAGGGTACAGAGATGCACTTTCAGTTAAAACACATGGATTGCGCTCCACCGCAGACAACAACCATTCACAAGCATCCTCTGAAACCTTTGTCATCACATGGTAAACTTGTAATTTGTAACTAAGGCTAGAGCTGAAATAGATTGATAAGGCTGAAAAAATTTCACACAAAATTTCATCAGTGGGTGAAGCATGAAAATAATACAGGCGTCAAAATGACATGACACAACCAAAATAAGAAACAGATGATCTAGTCTCAACAACTGCAACTGGGGATGAGAACCAAAAATTAAAGAAGAGTCCAAACTGAAAAATCAGAAAGAGCTGATGTAAATAAACATAGTAAACACATGTATCTCAACAGAACAGAAGAAAAGAAATACAAATTCATGAAAAACTGT
>QTSX02002539.1:0-28108 GCA_014839935.2 Entomophthora muscae | reverse complement strand
CAAAACAGCAGACTCAACCCGCCAACAAGGTTTTGAGTAAGCAGATTTGTGACCTGCAATCCGATTATCCGGTCCATTTGAAGCCAGACTAAGAAGTCAACTTGAATTGCCAAATCCAACAACATGAACAAATGCTGTTCCCTTATAGTGGATACTTTGTTTTGGCTCTTGACTCATTACCAGGATCAAGCCACCCCCTTCATCATCCCACTGTGTGTTCAACACTATCATGTTCCTGTTATCCATGACTCACATTAACTATATAATCATTTTCTCTCAATAAAGAATATTATATAGTTTCTAAATATTTTCCCCTTGTAACTCTGCTAAAACAGCATAGTTACGTCATTCTCAATTTCCTTGACCTGGTGAGATATAATATTCCTGTATAATGATCAAATACCATCAAAAGAAAATCTCAAATATGTACTTATTCAGCACATGCTTATCCCTTATTTAGATTTCTGCCATCACACCACCCCATTTTGTAGCTCAGTTATGAAGTTTATTGCGGGGTAATAAGAAGCAGTCTCTAAGTGTAAAGGAATAAATACCCAAATACATGTGGAGTTGATGATAAGCCACTAACAAGGCTTCAAATATCTCTTGGTAGAATTTCCAAAAGAAACATTAGGATTTAACAGAAATATTAAATCCAACCAGAGTAACCCAAGATAATTTGCTTGTAACAGAACCAATGAGTCCTTTGTTAAAACTCAGGGCATTGAGAACTCAGAGGGGTTTCTCCTTTAATCTAAACAGTAAAGATGGCAACATTAGGAGACATAAGAGAAACATTTGTGCATCCAGAAGGAAGTGGGCTAGTAACAGGACCCATCTTCCTGTAACAATTCAATTTAAAATCAAGTTGTAAGGATTGTACCAGAGTAGGCCCAGAACAGAATTCATTGAGAAGCCAGATTTAGAATTGAAATATAAGTGGGTTTTATTGAGGATGAAGCTCTTATGCTTAGGATTTTTGGAGGACTCATCTCTTAAGAGTTGAACAATAAGAAAATTTTGGTATATATCAAATAATTGACTAAGCAAATTTCACCTGAATCTTTGGCCCCTTGGCTGTTTCACAATCTATCACTCACATTTATGACTGTTCCAGTACAAAAAGAACTCTTTATTGCTCAACTTCTGATAACCCTTCTTATTGATGAGGGAGTATCAAGTTTTTTTAATATTATGTCAGCTTATCAAGGTTAATTTTGCTCAGATACTTGGATCTCAGGTTTGTGCAGGAGCTGTTGTAACCTATTTCCTATCAACATTCTGATTTAAGTTTGTTAAATTTGTCAATTTCTGAACCAGTTTACTTGATTTCACCTTTTCCAACTGGGAAAAATAATGCCTAGCATTAAGGGAACTACCATGGCATCAATGGCTTACTATCTTGGTATAATAGCCCACATTATTCCCAATAAAAACATCCTATCCATAATCTCTTTCCTGTTTCTTTACAGACTATTGTCTTTCTTAACAAAACACTGAACTATCATTGGTTAAGCTGCAACAGTGATACAGTAGTTTTAAAAGCTATGGCAACAACCAAAAATACCTCAGATTTAAACAAAATGATTTTGGTTTTGAAAAAAATCCAACTATCAGGTTAAAATATACACTCTGTTAACAGGGATTTTTGGCGTTAATGGACAAGATGGGTCAACACAGCAACAAAGTGCTCACACTCCCAGCAGAAATATCTGGAATACAATCCAAAATACGTTCATTTGAAAACAAAATGGTGTGAGTTGACTTTTGGTGTACATATGTTTATTATGTGAATTGGTGACAAAATACACCCTAGCACAGTGAATCAAATCTCAAACCAAAACCAAAACACAATAGCAACTCACTATGTAAACAAAATCACTCAAATGTTGTGTGCAATGAATTGTACTTAAGAATGATACCAAGGTATCTAAAATAGGGCACACAATCTGAAACATGAATTTTAAAAATATTGTGTTGGGTGCTTAATTTGGCGTAAAATCTGGGAAAATGGGTGGAAATTATTTTGGTTATTCTAAAATGGGCGTTGTAAACCAGAAACAACTAATTAAGAAATAAAAAATCTATAATTGGGATATTGGGTGGGAAAAACTCTAATTAAATATCCATATTCAGATAAAAGCAAAAATTAAAATTAGGGAGTAACTTAATTGACTTTTATTCAATATTTTATTAAATTGCAAAATGGAAGGAACACAGCAACAGACTACCATTGCACCTGTTGTGCGCCGTGGTTGCGGTTGCCCCCACGGGTCAAAGAACAGAGTTAGTGCAACACAAATGCCTACTCAGGAAGGAGACAGAAGAGGAGAGTTTGATAGTGATGCTGTACTGACACATCCAGTTCAAGGATCACAAGCTGCTAGGGTGGAGATATTTAACCCTTGGGTCCTCAAGCTGACCCCTAAGCCCACCAAGGTTACTACAACAAAAACAGTTAGAAACAAGAAGCTAGAACTTACTTTGTATGTGTTTGACGCTGTGTACCAGCAAGTGTCAGTCCTGTCAGCCATGCTGGAGAAGGTTAAGCCTGTACTTGATACTAGCTACAAGCCCTACATCAGTGATGGCAATCAGGAGGATGACAAGGAGCCCCAGTTTTATCAAACCAATGAGGGACAGCTGGTGTTAAAAAAGGTTGCAGCCTTCTATAACAAGGTGCCTATGCCCTGTGTTGTACCCAATGCCAACAATTCAATCCCCACCGCTAAAAAGCCCACCCAGAAGCGCATCCCCAACATTAAGCACATCATCTTTCTCCAGCTCATGCGGGAATCTGGTGATTACAAGGCGGCTGCGGCTCTTGTTGGGGTGGATCCCAAGTACGCCTCGAAGACCTTCAATAAGTTCATTGATACTGGCCGAGCCCTTGCCGCGGAGAAATCCTTGTGTGTTTCAACCATGCTCACCAATGAGCACAAATGGGTGATCCGCCAGTGGATAACCCAAGATTGCCATCTTGAACTGGCAAATATACAGGCCATGGTCAAGTCTACTTTTGGGGTTGAGGCTTCAATTTTATTTTACTACCATCTGGTAAAGGGTATGTAGTTTTCATGAATAAAAACTTGGGGTATCCCCCTACAATAGAAACAGTCCTTCCAACATTGACTTCTGGAAAAAATACGCAGAAGTGTACACTACTCTCAAAGCCAAGGGGATGGTCAAATTTTACTATGTTGACAAATTGGCTTTTGCCTCGTCTATGTGCAATGCATATGGGTATGTCTCCAAAGGCTCAAATGACGGGGTAGCTTGGCGTGCTGCAGTCCTTGTCACAGCATATTCAATGGTGGCTCTCCTTGGTTCAAAGGAGGTCAAGCTCTATCAAATGATACTAGGCTCCCACAATGGCTGTACCTTTCTAGAATTCCTCAAATTGGTCCAGGAGCACCTGAGGCGCACAAGCCCAGGCTTCACCAATGTAATTGTGCTGGATAGCATTGGTCTCCATAAGGTGGCAGATATTCTTGAGGAATTCCCATCAATTGACACCAGCTTTGCAGTGGGCCCCCAGCAATTGGCCATGAAAAATTTGTGCCTTCTCTTCCTCCCTGCCTGTTTGCCCTTCCTGAATCCCATCAAGGAAGTTTTTGGGTGGCTCAAGCAAGCGGAACCCCAACTGGGACCAAGGACCTCTTTGATTTGCTGCAGGCCAGGATCCACACCCTCCCAGCTGAGACTGTGGCCAAATTCTATGGCCACACTGATTTGTTCATCCCCACATGCCTTGTCAAACAGCCAATCAATTAAAGGCTTAGCTTGTCCAACTTTTTTTATATTCTCTAATTTACTATTTAAGATTTATTAATTATCATTTTAACTAGAAGCTTCTAAGCCCACAATCACATTCAGCAGGACCATCAATGAAGGTTAGTAATTTATTTATTTTATATTTTTATTATGGCATCTGAGGCTATCCCAAACACTTGATACTTGATTACGCAAATTTATTTATATCACTCTTGTCAAATAAATATAAAATTAAATTAAAAAATTAAATGTAAAATGTACAAATTAGAAGTATAGTTTACTAACGTATTTTATTATGCTTTTATGAAAACTGTCTCCAGGATTTATTTTTCAAAACTTGTTTGCTAAAATAAAAATTATAAAAATTATTATAAATAAAAATAATCTAAAGTTTAAATAAATTTATTGGAATTGAAAATATATTAGGAGCACCTGTAATGGGTTCTTTGGTATGTACCCACCCGGCAATGGAGGTGGCACACAACCTCCACCGCCACACTGTAGACAGTGGATACACCCTGATTAAAATATTTACAGTGGCTGGTAAAAGGAAGTGTTTTTAGGTGAGAATGCAGGAACAGCTTCTCTGATGGGGCTTCAAACCCATATATTCCTGCCAGGACCAGGGCGTCTTAGATTACGTGGTCAACCAAGTTGTACCTGGGGGACCTTCTTCCTGTTCAATGAGATCCAGGCCTTGTCAATCCCAAGAAGGACCCTATCTAGGTCCTCCACATCAGTGCTCATCCTGAAGTAAAAGAGATATCCAAGGTAAACCACCAGATGAAGCCTTTGTCCAGAAAAGGCATTGGTAAACTCACACAGCTTATTGAACATGGAACTGATCTTCTTCTCATACTTGTTCTTTGAACAGGTCAGCTCCATTGCCAAAGGGACCCCCATCTTGTCAGCACTCCAGGCCAGCCCAAAGTTGGCAAGGAGGATTTTGGTTTCCTTAATGGCTGTTGCATCTGCAGCAGCCAAATTTCCAACCTTGCGCCCAAAGTTGTCCAGAAGGTAAGATATGGTGTGCTCCAAGGGGTAGAAGAAGCAAGCAGCTGCATGTGCCTGGCTCATCTCTGGTATATTCTTTAATGGGAGCGTCTCCAGGACGTCCCAAACAAACTTAATGGAGCTTACATAGTAAACTCCACTGAGGGATAACAGGTCCAGGCAGACAAGTTGGGCATCCTTGTAGACAGTAACTGCCCACTCAGATGCCCCCTTGGCATGCGTTAGCTCAGCCTATGCCTCCCATGACATCATAAAGGTACCTATAGATCCTGTCTTCAAGCTCCCACAAGACAGGGGGACAGATACAGCTGCTTGGCCACGTGAGTGGCATAATTTGACATAAAAGGTGGGGGACAAAAGGAACCAGGACCCGGTGGAGTTCACTGTCAATGCTTTCTAACAAAAAAGGTAATTATTTGAAATTTTTTATTAATTATGATTATTATGTAACCTTCTACAGTATCCTCCTTGCCCGCAGCCTTGGCCGGCTTGGCCATTCTTGGCGCAAGCAGATTTGCGGGCATCTCAGTGTCATCCTTGCAGGCCCTCTTGGTTGGTTTAAGATGTTCATACATCTCAGGGTCATTGGTCCAGACAGATGGCGCAGTAACAGTGTAGGCCTTGAATTGTAAGGCCATCCACAACTGTCTTATGGATGTTAAGAAGACACTCAATGGTCTTTGAAGGGGTGTCAGGTATTTTGGCCATAAGCGTCTTGGCCAGCACCTTGTCAATTTTCTTGCCTTTGAGGACAGCAGACTTCATTTTTGCTTTGACCTTGTAGTCAATTTCTTTGATCTCTGCAATTGCAGAGCCAAGGTCTTTTAGAAGTTTCTCCAATTCTCTCATTGATTTTTTACTAACCTTTCCATATGGTTTTATAGCTTTCACCCCAATAAAATCTGTGTTATTCAGATATCTTTGCCTCTTTGTTTATCCTTGTTTGTTTCCCATTTACTACATTATCTCATTTTTTACCCAGTGTGTATATGTTTTACACTCAACTCAATATGTGTTGTTTGCTTTGTGTTGGCGTTGTTTCCTTAATTGCCATATTATTTTTAGCACTTAAACACAGTCCCTTGTGAAAATATTAACAACAATTTGGTGATCAGCTAAATTTAAATTAGAAAATTATAGGTTAATTGTGTTTATATAAAGTTATTGCTGATCCAAATTCAAAACCTTAATGATAAACTTTAAGCCAATCAGGATCCAAGTGATAAAGTGAGTATTGTGACATAAAGGGTCATTCAATAATTCTTTGGTGCATGTGCACTAGTTAATATGATTGGCTGGATGTTTTACCATTGTACACCATTGCCGCTGTGGCAAGTTGTTGGTGGACTAGTGCTAACCCAGCAGCTGATTGAGCACTAGTCCATCAACAACTTGCCACAGTGACAATGGCGCACAATGGCAATTCAACCAGCCAATCATATGAATTAGCGCACATGCACCAAAGAGTTATTCAATAATTCTTTATGTCACAACTATCACTTTATCACACAGCTCCTGATTGGCTTAAAGTTTATCATTAAGGTTTTGAATTTGGATCAGCAATAACTTTATATAAACACAATTAACCTATAATTTTCTGATTCAAATTTAGCTGATCACCAAATTGTTGTTAGTATTTTCACAAGAGGCTGTGTTTAAGTGCTAAAAATAACTGTGATCTGGATCTAGATATACAGCATAGTAAATAATGATTTAATAGAAATAAAATGAACATACAGAATAAAACTAACTATAAACAAAGGGAAAATGAACAGTTGAAATTCAGAATAAAGATAATATAAATAGAAAATGTTTAGTGACATGGAGTTTATTGGGGGTGGGGAAGAGAGATGCCTAGTAGGCGGAATAGTGCAGGAAGGAAGGCGTAGAGCTGGTGCTTGCCTGGGGGGTCTGTGATTGGGTAGGTGGGGCTGGAAGGTGGGGGTAGTGGTGGCAGGGGTAGGGGTAGAAGGATTGCGTGTTATGGCCGCCATATAACACTTGTTATATTTCTTGCCCATCATTGCCTTGATTGGCTGGTAGGTGGCTGTGGCACAGGATGGGAAGAGCTTATCCTTGCGTAATTAGTTGCCCATGTTCATTTGGAAAACTATTAGGAAAAACAAGTCAGCCACCATTTGGTGATCAAAGAGAGACTTGTGGTTGAGGACCCCAAGATAAAGATCATTAAAAGCCTGAGGGCGGTGCTCCTGTACTGTGTCTCTAATGTTGACAAACACAACATCACCCAGATGGATGTTAGCGTGGCCAGCAGGGTAGACTGAGGCCTGGTGCCTGTGTCCCTGGATGGCCTCAAGGGCGGTGGAGCTACCCTCCATATGATGGCTCAAGAAAACCCAATGCATTTGAATTTGAGCTATCCCAGGAGTCAAGTAATCCACCAAGGATGTGGCTGTACTTGTAGCCATTAGTGAAATCTGTGTTTGTCTAATGGTAAAAGACAGAACCCTTGGCTGAAACAGCCAGAAACACACCAATGAAGGTCCCCTTCTTGACCTTCTTCCTTTTATTCTTGGCAGTGGCCTTTCCTTGCTCACCAAAATTTTCAAAAGCTATGGATAGCTTATAGTAAGAGATGAACATGACGTCATCTTTTATACTGGTCAAGCATTGTACCAGGGTGGATTCAATGGCATAATCATACAGGGAATCCTCAGTGCCATCCCATTGGTTGCCAGCAACGTTGGTAAGAACCTGTATTGAAGCCACCTTCCCATACATCCAGAGCTGCACCATGCGCTCAGACACCTAAATGCCATGGTGAGCAAGTTGCTTCTGGACCTGGGTCAAGGAATGCTTGGGGTCCTGCTGCAAGAGATCAAGCATGATCAGGTATGCCTTGGTGATTTTGGACTCAGGGGCCTTCTTGGGCTTCTTGGCTGTCCCAATCATATTCCCCTTATTCATGAGGTTGTTGAATTCCCACATGACGGTAGCCCAGGTGAATTTTGATTGGCTGGCTATCTGATCCCAGGAAAGACCCTGCAGGTTCAGTGCCACAATTTCCTGGAGAATTTGGGTGGTGATGATTTGCTGCTTGGGGCGCTGGGCCATGGGAACTGAAGCCTGATTGGCTGAGGGGGGGCAGGTTGGCTAGTGGCAGGAAGTTGTTCTGAATCAAGGTTGCTATCCTGATTGGTTGGTTGACAGGCAGCTTATGCTGGGGTAGGTATGGGAGCAGGGGCAGAGCTAGACACTAGGTGACTGTTGAACAAGTCAAAGCCATATGGGTTAGGGGTCAGGTATAGGTTGGCTTCCTTGTTACCTGCCACAAAGGCTTGGGTATAAACGGGTGCCTCCACGCTCTGAGCCTCACCTCCATTGAAGCTTGCTTGGCTGCTAGTGCCGTTGAAAATGTTGTTGCTAGTAAAAACCATCTTGAAACAAAACCTAGGATAAAATCACTAAAGATAGAAGTTTAAAATTTCATGATTTATTTTTATTGTAATCACCATTCCATATTTGGAAGGTTCTCAAAACCATTATACAAAAATAAGGATCGGGGGCGGGGGGGCGGGGGGGGGGGGGGGGCAGGGCCGCCATGAAAATGAATAAGATGCCTCTGTCCCTAAATTGGATAGCTATCAATTGGCTGTTAAACTGTTTTATTTTTATTTTAGGCTGCTCACACTACACATCTTGGTGAGTTCATTTTGTTTTTGTGCTTGTGGAATCTTGCTTCTAGATTGCTCAAGTTTTGTTTCACTTTAGTCCTTCTGTCGGTGCCTCATATGAATCCTGATTGGATTATAATATACTCTGGAATAGCATCCATTCATCTCACTTGTTACATCAGCTCATTTTGCTTGTGGTTTAAAATATGCTGCTTGATGTTTGATATAATTTTTTATAATGGGCTAGTGAAGTTTCATTTTTGGTTTGACAGTTCATTTATTAACCAAAAATATTTAAATTATTTGAATCCTCAATCTTGCACAACTTGGATTTTGTTCAAATCTGAGGTATTTTTGGTTGTTTTCATAGCTTTTAAAACTACTGTAGAAACAGTAGGTTTTCTCAGCAGCCTATATTTAAAAAAATCCCCCAATAAATATAAGAGAAAAAGACTGCATGACTAGCCCTACCAAAGAACTCTTTCTTCCTATCCCTGATGGGAATATCACAGAAGGCTATGTCATTTACCAAGACCAGCTTGTTTTACTCATTTTATATAATAGGTTCACTTGGGTTGATAAAATATTGGTGTCTCTTTCCCAATCAGACCTCTCTTAACAAATTCTTAACTTGCAGCTGGATGTCTTCACTGGAAGTGTGGAGAACACCATCAATGCCAGCTGTTTACACTCTTCTGACACACATATTTATACTTTAGGTTCTTGAATATATTCCAGTTGCCACCACCTCTGCACATTTAATGGGCTCACCACAGCCTGGTTTATCACCTGGGCGGGACACAAATCAGAAGTAACATGAACCACATTCAAAGAAGCTGTAAGGGAGGAGGGCTAAACTGACTAAGTTTGGCTCCTGTGATGATACATATGTGAAGCTGCTGTGCAGGGGTAGGAAGATGTTGTCCAAGTAGAGAATGGTTACCTGAGAAGGGTAGATATAGTACCCAGGGATGGTCATGCTAATACAATGTAAGCATCCCCAGACCAGCTGGGGTGATAATAGAGCTTGGTTTTCCTTGAAAGGGGAGGATGTTGAGTCAGCATTGACCTTCCAGAAGGCCAACTAGGGGATAATACAGTTATTAACCCCTGGGATAATGTAGTGTTAAAGCACACACTGAAATCCTGATACCAGTTGGAGAGAGAATTCAGCTGGGCCATTATTGCCTCTAATAGAGTGTGAGATTTTCTCTACCTATTTATTCTGGGTGGTTTTAAGAAAGAGCCTTTATACCACTGTTTAAAAATAGGGGTCCTGGGGGCATCTGCTGTGTGGCTTTATAGAAACAGCTGTTCAACTTAATGGATTAGAGACGTGCACATAAAGTGGAGTTAGTTACTCTGAAAACTCCCAAGATAACCATTTAGGGAGAAAAGAGGAAAGTGTAGCATTCAGAGAATGAATGCTTGCCTTTGAAGGCCTTGGTGAAAGACACTTACAGTGGCTAATAAGAGAGAGAAAGCCCAGATGAGGGCATCTGTAGTGGCTAGCAGAGAGAGAAGCTCAAGTGGAGAATATCTGTAGTAAAGAGTAGTAGAGAAGCCCAGATAGAGAATATCTGTGAGATATAGAGGAAAGACAAACATAAGGACTATATGAAAATCATCTATAGTGGCCAAGAAAGAGATAAAAATAAAAAAGGTAAGATTAAGAGAAAAAATTAAAAGAGATATAAGAAATAAATAAATTAAGGTTTATTTATGTAAGAGAATAGACCATAAGACAGAGAATATTTGATCTGGAAAAAGGACCAGTTAACTCTTTTGTGCATTAAGTGTTAAAATTTCAAGAAACTTGAGCAGTGGGTATTGATGCCCTAGTTGGATTGTGGTGGAACTTCAGAACTGGTGAAGTTTTGAACGTTGCAATCATTAGTTGAGTTGAGGGAATTTTTACTGATTAACATCATTGATTGGAGGTCAAAATCTTAAAGAATGATCAAGAAAACATAGAAAGTGAGACCAAATAGTTTAATCTTTTAAAGAAATCCATTCTGAAGGAGAAAACTTTGGGAACAAGGCTTGATAAATAGGAGGTTGACTGGAAAGTTGAAGTTTTTTGGAAATCTTTTGGTTGCAAGAGGGAATTTTGTTGGGTGCTTAACCTTTATCTTAATGGTTACATGTTTGGCTTGTTTGGTATGACCATATTGTTGTAACTGTGATTTTTTAGCAGAGTTAAAAGGGGGAATATTTGGAAACTAGATAATATTCTTTATTGGGATATAGTTATTATGTAGTCACTGTTAATCATGGATAACAGGAACATGATTGTATAGATCACTTGGTTGGATGGTGAAGGGGGTGGCTTGATCCTGATAATGAGTCAAGTGCCAAATTGAGGTATCCACTGTAAGAGATCATCATCTGTTCATGTTTTTGGATTTGGAAATTCAAGTTGACTTCCTATTTTGGCTACAGGTCACTGGGAAGTCAGGTTGCAGGTCACAAACCCACTTAATTGGAACCTTGTTGGCAGGTCAAGTCTGCTGTTTTGACACCCCCTGGATGAAGGTCAGCCTCCTCTGGGGGAAAGGTTGTCAGGGGTACAGGAACTTTACTAAACTAGCTGCTGTTTGGTTGCTGGTAGGATGGTTTCTCATTGTTTTTGCTGTGCCTTAAAGGGTCTTAGTTGGTCATTATGTAGGACTTTTTCTTGTTTGTGTTTGCCAAGTACTTGCACTAGGTAAGTGTTATTTTTGTTTATCTTTAATATGATAGTGGGGCCCACTTTTTCAGGATGTAATTTGCTCTTGTCTGTGTTAATTACCCAGACTTTATCACCAATTTTGTGTTTATTTTGGATGGGGACAAATATGATTTGCAAACATTTCTATTCCTTTTCCAACTGATCACTGTTGGCTTGTACCACTTGAGGTGCTGAACAAGGGGGGACCTTGCTGGGCATTTCCAACTTTGGTCCTGTGAGGGCTTTAATGATATTGGTTTGAGTGCCATAAGCAAGCTCAAAGGGGCTCTTCCCAATGGATCTTTTCACACAAGTGTGGCATACAAGGAGTGCAGTTGATAGCTGCTTATGCCAGTCCTCAGGTCTCCCAGCGGTGAGCTTGGCAAGGGCATGTGTTGTGAATTTGGCCTTATGGACGTCTTTGGGGTGAACATCTGTGTTGCTGGCTTATAGTGTATGATTTTAGGCCTATACACGTATTAATACAAGTCTAATGACTATGTAGTCTTTACCTTTAATTCTAAGGTAACAACTGAGGATAGTTTTAAAGGCAATATGTAAATGTGTAAAAGTATATTTTATTGAGAGAAAGAAGGGAAGTTATATGCTATGATGGCTGTACAATGGCTGCAGAAGTGTTATTAACACCTGCACTGTTGTTTGGAATTTCACACCATCTTCTTGTATCCACCAGGCTCTTGCATCCACATTCCTTCCTTTCAGAGATGATCTGGAAAATCCAACAGGGAAAAGTAAGTGAAAATTACTCCAGAGTGGACTGTAGTTGCAGCTGCTCATTACGGCAGTTTTCAGCAATTCCTGAACCCAATCTATCAGGGTGTAATAGGTTGGCCAGAACACTGTAACATCCCAATTTAATTAAGGAATGCAAATCTGTCAGATCTGATGGATTTGAGTGCAAACTGGAATAGCCTTGACCATCAGGATTAGTTCCACTGATAGTCTTGACCATTCTATTAATGCAATCTAATTTACAACATCCTGTACTAAGCTGCTGTTTAGCTGCTCAACTTGTCCATTGGCCTGAGGATGATATGGTGTTGTCACTGTGTGCTGGACCCCATTCTTTGTGAGGTATACATTGGTGTTTTTGGAGGTCAATTCCTTGCTTTTCATTTGTGATCAGGAGTTCTGGCTTTCCTAACTTACTGATGATTTCCTTGCCTATGAATCAACAAACGTCATTGCTTGTATGTGTCTTTGCTGCCTGCGCTACTGGCCAGCAAGTGAAAAAGTCAATGGTAGTGATGATATAATTATTTTCATTGTTTTTCCTGGACATGGGCCCCAAAATGTCAAGGGCCCATACCTTGAAGGGTAACTGGGAGTAATTGGGCAACACAGAACTTAGGTGGAGTGTTGCTTTTTTCAAACTTTTTTATATACTTCACATTGGTTGAGAAATTCTTGAACATCCCAATATAGAGTTAGCCACCATGCTTTGTGCTTGAGGAATTCATAAAGGTTGCGGCTCTTGGTATGCCCTAAATCTCTATGTTAGCGTAGAATGGTGTTGACTCTTTGATGTGTGGGGATATATAGAATGGTGCTTCCATCAGGCATCTTTCAGTGTAGTGTCCCATATACGTCTGTGAAGAGGTGTTCATTTTTGATGACCATTTTTAGTGATGTTGGTAGTTCCTGGGAGGAAGCCTTTGTCTTTAGTTTGGAGTACCAAGAGGGGCCAGTCTGGGTCTATGCCGTTTTCCCCTCTTGTGGCTCTGACATAAAAGAAAGAGAGTTTGTCTGCCATGGCAAGTTTAGGTCCTGGTTTATATTGTATAATCATGTTAAACCTTTTGAGAAGCTCCATCCAGCGTGCCTGGTGCCTGGATAGGTTGGCTTGTGTTTTTAAATATATGAGGGACTTATGATCTGTTAGGGAAGTGAACTCTTCTTGACGCTCCAGGTAGAAGCGCCAATTGACAAGATAGTGTACAATTGCTAGTAGCTCATTATTGTGAATGGGGTAGTGGCATTTGCTGTCTTTCAGTTTGCAAAACTTGTAGGCTACAGTTAGGAAGTTGCCGTTGGTGTTCTTGATCCTCAGTACTCCCACAATGGACGCATCAGAGGTGTCTGTCTCCATTTGGTACTCTGTGTCTTGTTTAGGGTACTGTAGAATGGGGGTGGTTATAAGCTTTTCTTTTAGACACTGGAAACAGAGGTCACATTGGGGGGTCCATATAAACTTAGATTTGGTGCCAGTTATGGCTGACAGGGGTGCTGTCAGGACACCACTGTTGGGGATGAATTTTCAGATGTAGGCAAACATCCCTAAGAATGTACGGAGTTTGGACTTGTCTTTTAGAGGTGGCATCCTGCAGATGGCCTGAATCTTCTGATTTTCAGGCTTGATGCCATCTTTTAAAACTATGTGTCCCATGAAGGGTAACTGTTTGAAGAAGAACTTATATTTAGAGGGTTTGGCCAGAAGTTTATGCTGCACCAGGGTAGCAAAGACTGCCTCAAAGTATTTGTGGTGTTGCTCTACCAAGGGGCTATAGACAATGATGCTGTCCAGATATACCAGGGCATGTTTGCCAATGTGGGGGGGCAAACACCTTGTTCATAAAAGTCACAAAGGTTGACGGTGTGTTTGTCATTCTGAAATTGAGCACCACACACTCATATGACCTATACTTAGTGTGGAAGACCGTTTCAGGTATATTTTCCTCCTTAATATGGATTTGGTTGTAGCCTGCAGTTGGGTCAATCTTGGAGAAGACTGTGGCGCTGCCCAGGGTATCAACAAGGTTGTCAATGAGTGAGAGTGGGTAGCAGTTTTTGATGGTAACCTCATTTAGGGCTCAGTAATCTGTGACTAGGCGCAGGGTACCATCCTTGTTTGCCACAAATAATATGGCAGCACCAAAAGGAGACTGTGAGGGGCAGATAAGACCTTTTTCCAATCCCTCCTTGAGGTAAGTGCATAGGTTTTTGTCTTTGTTTGGGGTAAGGCAGTAGATGGATTGTGCCTTAGGTACAGCTCCTATGATTCAGATGGAGTGTTGGATGTGTTTTTCTGGTGGCAAACCTGGTAGAGCCTCTTTGAATATCTCTGGATGGCGGGCCACAATTTCCCAATCCTGAGGTGTGGTGGTGTCTTAGTGGTCCTAGAAGACTATGATCTTGTAATGGCAGGGGTTCCAGCAAATTGCCTTGAGGTTTTCTTTTTTTATCAAGGGTCTATGTGATGTGCACAAAAACATGGTTGCCTAGGAGCTGATCCACTGGTTCAGGGTAGATCTGGTGATTGACTCCTTCACGCTTGATGGTCAATACTAAGGTGACCCAGTCTACTGTGGTAGTTGTTCTTTTGTAGCCAGTCCAGTTCAATTACAATGTCAAATTTTGGAAAGTCAATTACAGGGCCCTGAATGGTGGAGTGCAGGCTCTCTAGTATAATGGAGAAAGAAGAAGTCTCTTGTGTCACAGCAATGTGGTGTTCATCAGCTATAACCATGTTCTTAATCTGCAAAGGATTAGTGATTAACTTGAACTTGTTCATAAAGTTGCCATTGGTAAGTGTACAGTCTGCTCCCAAGTCCAGGAGCGCTGAGCCAGTGTAACTGCAAAAGCAGAAAGGATAGAACATTGGTTTATTGGGATGTCTGGAAATGGTGTAAAGTACTGGATCTTCTGAGGGCACCTGGATCATTGAGCACTGATCCACACCCTTGGGTTGGTACTCATTTTTGGTGAAATTAGGAGCTGTGTGGGGAGAGCTTGGTTTGCTTAGTGCTCTCCTCAGGCTTTTCCCTTGTCCTGATTGTCTTAGGTGGCGGTGACTTGGAAGTAGAGTGAAATTTGACTGCCCATTGTTCCTGTTGCTGTGTCCATTTGATCATGAGGGTTTATGGCTTGAGTTATTGTTGTTTTTATTATTGCCAGGAGGAGGGCAATTGAAGCGTCCAGCTGGGTGAGAGTCCTTGGGTCTCTCTCTTCCCAGTCTGTGCTTTATGGAGAGCATTGAATGTTTGTTCTGCTTTCTCTGCCTCACAATAAAGGCTCTTCAAGTTGGTCACTTGGTCCAGGTTGAGGTGTCTCATCATGTGCAACTTGAGTGTGTTGTAGTACATGAGATGTGTAGCTAGGATGTCAAAGGTCATGTCTGAGGGAGCACATAGACAAAGCTCCTTGTATGCCTGAGTGAGCTCCTATACCATGCCTGTTTGGGTGAAGTTCTTTACTTGGTGTATTATCATGAGGGTGGTGTCCTTCAACACAAACCTTGCTAAGAAGTCCTGCTTGAAGGTGTCCTAGTCCTTCTCAACGTGATCCTTGTGCCACTTGTTGTACCAGGTGCCTGCATTGTGTGTAAGTCAAATGGATAGCTCTGCAATCCAGAAGTTTTGTGGCCATCCCATTTGTGCTAGTTTACTCTGGGAAGACTAAATCCATGCTGTGGTGTTGCCGTCATTGGCTCCAGAAAATGGTTCCAAGGTGGCGCTTTAAAGTCTTTGGGCTATGTGGGCTGGCATGATGCTTTCATCTGTTGCCTGAGGGGTGGCAGCAGGTGCTTGAAAGAAACCTTGTACCAACAAGGTGTTGAAGGCAGAGACTAGTATCACCATGTTCTGGTATATCACAAACCCTTCTGGTATTTCAGTACCAGGTGTGTACAGTGTCCAGTCCATTGGGAGGCCAGACATGATTCTATTGTAGATTTGTTGAACGCAGCAAATACAGGCAACAGGCCAAATTTTGAGGGGTAAAGTAGGATGGAAACCCTACTTCTTCTACCAATGTTGTAACTATGCTGTTTTAGCAGAGTTACAAGGGGAAAATATTTGTAGACTAGATAATATTCTAAATTGGGATATAAATATTATATAGTCATTGTGAATCATGGATAACAGGAACATGATTTTATAGATCACTTGGTCAAATGGTAAAGGGGGTGGCTTGATCCTGATAATGAGTCAAGCACCAAATTGAGGTATCCACCGTAAGGGGTCAGCTTTTGTTCATGTTTTTGGATTTGGAAATTCGAGTTGACTTCCTATTTTGACTACAGGTTCCTGGGAAGTCAGGTTTCAGGTCACAAACCCGCTTAATCAGAACCTTGTTAGAAAATCAAGTTTGCTGTTTCACAATATATCTTCTGAGGCGCTCAGAAGTCCTTTCTGAGGAAGTAGTTGTTTAAAAGGACTCCAGAACAGTGGCAAATAAGAAGTTTTCTAATGGGGTCTTCCTTCTATTAATAAATACTATATTGAAAATTACTGTCACAAGTGATAAGCTCCTATTAACAATGCATGTGGTATAATTCCAACTACGGGATTCAACCCCTGATACCCTGCGGGCCACCAGCCCGCAGGCCCAGCTGCCCCTTTTTTGGGCTTAAACCAGGAATGAATTCAATTTTGGGGGAATTCCTGAGGCCTATCAGCTTGGAGCCATCTATGCCAATGCCTTGCCTGCAAAAGAATCCTGTTAGCTCTGTCAATGAGAGCACTGACCTTATTAATAATACTAAGATAACTGGGGCCACTGCTGATGGGGAAATGGAGAAACTGCCCTTAGAATGTGGGCTGCCAGAGGATGACAAATCCTGTGGCTTGAAAAGGGAATTCAAGTTTCTCCACCCCAATCCAACCAATGAGAAATCCCCCTGCAGGACGCCACCAAGGGTTTCCAAACCCTGGTAGATGGTACCACCTGGGCCAAGGGAGTTTGCAAAAGTTTTCTCATGGCAGATGGGGATACTTATACCCTGGGCTACCAGGAAGTTGCCCATTGCCATTCTTGAAATAAAGTGATATGAACCTTTGGTTCAATCAGGCCATCCCACATTTGATTCTAGTTCTCTTAAATTTGCAGTCTAACCTCTGCAGCACTGTCCCTTACACCCATTAACCCCAAGAAACTGCAGACCAACTGCCCAAACTATATTGTTCAACAGGAGCACCCTTTGGCTCAGTACATTTTACTTAATATCCTCCCAACCTGGTGTATTCAGAATTCACCTTAGAGGAAATTTTACTCTACAACCCCAAGGCCAGGACCAGAGAGACTGAGGTCATTGGCAGAGAAGGAGCCTGGATCACTGTGCCCCCACTGCTGTTCCAAGACAAATACAAACACCTGCCTGCATACCTATTACCAATGACCTCACCCCTTACCCTGTGGCCTGACCTCCCGTAGGAATCATTTGCAGCCAATGAATTCACCTCAACTCAAATATTTGGGGTGATGTACATCACCCTTACTGGCCTTATTAATTCCATGGTGCCTACTAGTGGGCCCTGGGCCATCCTCAGTAAATCATTATCCTACATTGTAAAGTTAGCTCCAATCCTGTGGTGGGCACTTCCTTCAGGGCCTGCAGGACATCTGCCTGCAAGTTCTCAGAAACCCCCTGCCAGATGGATCCCTGACAATTACTCTCCCTTTTATGAAAGAGAACTTCCCTAATGATACTGATATTGAAGCTGGTCAAGAAAATCAGAAGGGGCAAAATTTTATACTGTTCACTCATAGAAGACTCCTGGTTGAAGATTGAGTAAAGCTGTGTAAATAATCTTGAGATCAAGAATATTGTTGTACCAAAGATTACCATGCAAACAACCCCTTAGATGATGGAGATGCTTTGATAAACTATTTATTGCTATAAAATACTGTAAATTCAGAACCTAAACGTAAAAATGTAGGATTGTCAAATCCTTGGTCCAAATTTTAAATCACTTTTGAAGGCAACTCAGCTGAGTGAAAAATAAAATATTTAATAAAATCAAACATTTAATTTGACTTTTTTGATTTATTTAAATTGGCAAATTTTGAATCTCTTGAGCAGATAACTCAACTAACAAAAGACAAAACTCAGCAAAAAAATGCGGGATACATGAATCAGAAATGCGGGATTCTAATGTAAAATTTGAGATTTTCTGAATTTCAAACAAATAATAGACATCATGTGAAACTTAACAAATCTGAAATTGCGGGGTTGTCAAATCCAAGAACCAAGTTTCAAATCATAATTGCAAGGAATTTGAAAATGATATAATTTATGGGTGTCTCAAAAAGGATGTCAAAGGATCTAGAGTGGATTTGTGCTAATTCTTTTAGGAATCATAGGCATTCTCAAAATCACCCTATTCCATTTTAGGATGGCTAAAATTTAGATGCTTGATTACAGTTGATTTTAAAAAATGTTAATAATAAAGTAGAATTATATATTACAATCTATCTTATCACATTGTCTTTTTCCTTGATGTATTGATATTTCATTTGCTGTTGATAATGTGATTGCGTTTAATTGGATAGTTTCATCTCTAGTTGCCTGTGAATGGTGGAGTTAGGCAATTGGATGTGAAACCAACTAATTGGATACTAGTGTGTAAATATCAGAAAATGCACAATTGCCACAGAAAAGAAAATCAGCCAATTAATGACAATAAACAGTAATTTATTAACACATTACATTATTATTACTTTGCAAAATCCAATTAAAAAGTTTATAGAATTATTACCAATAGGTAAATATACAGGCTGTAAAATGCACTATGTATCAATATCTGTACTAAGCATTAATGGCTCTCTAATATAAACATAGTCCATTTCATTAAATTATGAATGGAAAAGGCCAAGTTTACAATGGATTTTATTAAATAAAATGCATTGAGTTATGCAGATAATATCAAAATATCAAGAGTTGACGTCTAATTGCAATATTCTAATGCAATATTTATGTTTATTGTTCTTTAATTTATTAATGATGATGAAAATATCCATGGAAATAATTATATGTTACCACATCAATTGTACACCATTCTTTACATATGGGAAATGTTGATAATGTAAAAAGAAAATATTATTAATTATGAATTGAAAGATAGATATTAATTTTAATAAGTTGTCACAAAGAAAAGATTTATTTACTAATCAAAGGACAAGTAGGGGAGGGAAGGGGTGGAATGAACATTGCCTTCATCTGCGCCTGTGAAAGGGGCGGCATCAGAGATAGTGGGGAGGGAATGGGTGGTGGCTTGGGAGTCAGGGTTGGAAGGCAGGTGGCTTGATGGGGGGTTGGGGAGGCAGGGTTTGTTGACTGGGAAGGGGCAGCAAGAGCTGATTGCTTCAATTGCTCAAATTTGTCTTCTGTCACATATGCAGGCTTGGTGAAACAGATGGATTGGTGTAGGGGGAGGCAGGAGTCCTTTCTGGACTTATCACTATCACTTGCATAGAAAATGACAAGATCTGATAGGTCCTGGACAAACACAGAAGGGAAAAGCTCATAACCCTTATCAATTTGGGTGCATAGTTTGTTGTAGGTGGCAGGCTTTAAGCGCCTGAGGGAAGAACCAAAATTGTAGAGACATACATCTGCAAGATGCATGTTGGCGTGGTTGGTGGGGTAGGACCAACAGGTATGCCCTGCAGCCCTGATTTCTTGGGTTGCCCATTCCTGCAGTTCTATCTCCGCACTCAGTACAACTGTGTGCACAGCGTTTTGTGTGGCCCACTCCTCCAGCATGGCCTTGAGCTCTGTCTGGTAGGTATACCCATCTGCGGTGTTTGATATTGTGGAGTAGTGAGTGACGCCCAATGGGGAAACTGCCAACAAAACCCCAACAAAACAATACAAGATTGAGTCCACGCTTGAATACGTCAGGCTGGATGCGCTTTTCTCCATAATCTTGAATACTTGCAGAAATCTTGGCATACAACAAGAAGATGACGTCATTGTGCGTCCTCATTTCCCTTCCTTTTATAAAATTAATAATGGTTGAATTGTATGGGTTTGTATCCACCAAAATGGGGACTGCTGAGAGCTTGATTGGACAAGATTCTAGCAGCAACAACAACTCCATGCATCCACAAATTCACTGTTCTCTTATTGGTGAAAATGCTGTGGAGTCCCAGTTGGAGACAGACCTGGACCAAGGGCATCTGCAGGTCACACTCCATAAAAGCCATCATGAGAGGGTGGGCTTTTTCACCTTCAGTTGAAGAACAGGCACCAGTTGGGGTCTTCTTGGTAGGGGGGCTACAGTTGGCGTGGGCTCGCAGGGTTGCAGCCACAGTGGACTTTGCAAACCCCATTGCAGCTGCAATTTCCCCAAGGGACATAAGCATCCCTTGCTTTTCAACCATTTTGAGAACAATCTCTGGAGTGATTAATTTTCTTCTGTGTCTTGCAGGCTGATTGGCTGGGGGAGGGATATGTCCATCTTGTGAACTGGTCAATGTCATCTGATTGGCTGTTTTGGGATTCTGGCCTCTCTGGGTGACCCCATGGCTCAAATGGCTGGTTCTGGATGCCATTGTTGATCCAGGATTTGGGTTGGCAGCTGCCTGTGCATGATGGGCAAACAGGGCCATGCTGGAAGTTGCAGGAGAAAGAACACACTCCTGGGTGGTGCTTGCAGAGGGGCCTGCGGGTTGGGAGTGGCCATAGACAGAGGCTTCACCGTTAAGAGACCCAGTGTAGCCCTGCATGATTTTGTCAAGGCCAGGGAACAGCTTGTTGACTTGGTTGTTATTGAAAGAAGGCATAATAAATTTTTATTAAAATTTTAAACTCAAAAAGAGGAGTGTATATTTTAGTCAATTTTATTGTTAAGTATGTTAAGTTGGTGAATATTATGATCAAAATTTTAGCTATCCTAAACTGGAATAGGGCAATTTTTGAGAATGCCTATGATTCCTAAAAGAATTAGCACAAATCCATCTCTAGATCCTTTGACATCCTTTTTGAGACACCCATAAGTTATATTTATTTCAAATTTCTTGCAATTATGATTTGAAACTTGGTTCTTGGATTTGACAATCCTGCAATTTCAGATTTGTTAAGTTTTACATGATGTCTATGATATCATTTGACATACAGGAAATCTCAAATTGTACATTAGAATCCCACATTTCTGATTCATGTATCCCGCATTTGTTTGTTGTGTTGTGTTTTGTCTTTTGTTAGTTGAGTTATCTGCTCAAGAGATTTGAAATTTGCCAATTTAAATAAACCAAAAAAAGTCAAATTAAATGGTTAATTTTGTTTAATATTTTACTTTTCACTCAGCTGAGTTGCCCGCAAAAGTGATTCAAAATTTGGACCAAGGATTTGGCAATCCCGCATTTTTATGTTTAGGTTCTGAATTTACAGTATGTTTTCCTAGTTATCAATTGCTGATGATGATTAGGTGGCATGTTGAGTCCCTTTTGGGGATATCAGATCATTCATTTTTGTTCTTTTCATATTACTAGTACACCTGTAGTATGTCACCTCAATCCAGTTAGTGCCTGGCTTTGATTCAGGACATCCAATGGTCACCTCCTAGCAGCAGGAGCACAACAAAAGTGTTGAACATTTGCCATTCAGGGCATCAAGATCTTCTTTCATTATGTTAAGAAAGTAGAAAACTGACTAACATTGGGAAATTTTATTCAATTCATGATAAAGAACTCTTTAAAATTTACCATTTTTGCAATAAGTGGATATTTGCCTAGAATTAATCTTCAATGTCAAAGTACTCACTTATCAAAAGTTTCTCATTTAAATTAAAATGAAAAATTCACTTGCTTAACATCCAAGCAAATAAATTCCCCTTCTTTAACAACTGAACCTAGAAACCTGATATAAAATGAGGTAGAGGTTATCACAGCTGATTCTCTCTCTAGACTTTATCAGATCATAGAGGATCATCTATAATACTGGGATCCAGATTGATACAATATATACACAACAAACTATAAGACCAAGGGGTAAATACTGAAAGACATCAATGAACCCATGATACACTAATCAGAAATGAAAAACTATTTTAATATAAGTAAGATATTTTTCTGTATCATAAAATACAAGAACACTCATAAACTCCCCTCTCTCAAAGGATTGGTACCATTATAAGACACCACAGAATATTATGCCATACCAAAGCCAAAAACTTATGCCTCTCCCCAAAGAAAATATTCTGATGTTCTAGTCTTAAACAAGACATCATAGATGTATCAAATAAGTATGCTTTATGTGAGAAATACAAAAGCATAAAAGCAGATAAACCTAACACTCAACCTAATACTTTATCCAGAACCATTGAAGGTTTGGGGCTTGGATGTGACAAGACCCTTTACAGAAGCCAAAGTGAAATAGCATTTTCTAATTGAATCAATATATGTTGACACATGCTGGTCAGTCTGCTGGGCAAACAGAGACCAAAAAGAGGTAGTAATGAACTGCTTCATAAACAAATCAATTTGCTTTACCATGGCATACCAGACTACATCATCACTTATGGAGCCCACAAACTAAGAGTGAGCACAGTGAACACCAGCTTGCATAGAAAGGCAATAAAACACTCCACAACCTCATCCTATTACCCACAAGTAAACAGCAGAGTGAAAATATTAAACAGCAGCCTTATATCTACCTTGGGAAAGATTATGGATGTCAAAGACAAATACACATGGCCACATTATGTCAAACATGAACTAATAATATCCAGAGCCAGTATCAATCAGGGAACTGGCTTTTTCCATTTGAATATACCTATGAATATAAGCCAGAAGTAGTCACTGGGTAAAAATCAACCCCATGTGACAATCCTCAAAGAAAATCACCTACAGAGACTCAGAATTATGTAATCAAAAGTATTAGACTCAAAGCCAAGTTGTCACTCATCAAAAGAATAACTCAATAAAGAATCCCCTCCAAATAGAAACCTCTTACCCCTTGTAAGGTCTGAAGGCTTGGGGTAAATTATTGTATACTAAGGCCTTTAACCCAAGAATTTTATATATTTTTTAAATATAGGAAGGTGAGTAAGGTTTGTAACAACAACTGGAAAAAGGCTTCTAAAAGCTTATATGAAGTAAAATAAGGGCTAAGGCGGTTTATTAATCCTAGGAAAACAAAATAGAGACCAGTCTTAATGACTGATGATTTAGTTAAAAAGCCAATTTCTAAGTCTGGAAACTGATCACCACTAGCTGGTGGATTAAAACTTTCCACAATCAAGGAGTGAGTCCCACTATAAAAATTTCCTAACTGTTGAAGAAGGTAGTCAAATGGAATTGTGGAGCTAAGATGGGGAAATAAAAGAGTGAAAAGAAAAGAAAAAACCACAAAACTTAACATTTACCTTTTTGGGGTGCAAGTCAAACAATCTCAACTTACTGTTGAGACTGGTAAACCAAGCCTTTTATTTAGCTTTGGTAGAATGAGGTGCAGATTTAAAAATAAGAGTTTAACCTGTAAAGGTTAACTGACCTTGAGAGGGACAAAAAAATCATGGTTTGTGGTCAACTGCTTAACTAACTTAAAGAAGTTAAGTAAGCATAAAGGAGACTTCAGGGGGAGAAAGGTGGTTTAAGCAAGCAAAACAGAAGGAAAACTTAAGTTTAAAGCCTGGGGGATAACATAATTGACATGTAGTGAAGGGTAAGACATTTTCAAACCAAATTATTAACTTGGTGTATAGATCCAGAGTTTGAATCTGGTGGTGGAAAGGTAAGGAGTTTCAAAAACAACCATTAATTATTCTTAGATTAATAGAAAGCTTGGGAAAGCAATAATCAAATCCAAGATAATACAGGTAAGGGATGAAGGAAAGGGGGAGGGTAATTGGTGAAAGGTGCAAATAATTTGGTCAAGTAGAACTGGGTAGTTTGGAGAGAAAAAACCCAATTAATATGTTGACAGAATAGCAGCTACAAATGAAGGTGAATCCTGACACCCCTGCACCTTATTCTGAGTCCTTGTTGGAAACTGCAAGAAACTAGACTCAGTACACAGAGGGCCAGAAAGAGTTGTCAAATGCTGTCCAGAGCACAATGCATACCTTGTGGAATTCTGCAGTGCCAAGAAAACAGTCATGAAATACCACAGAGAACACCTCTGCCTGAGCAAAGAAGATTGTTCCAGCACCACAATGCCCACTGCCAGTCAACTACAGGATTATCAGGCATCTGCTATCAAGACAAGACCTTCTACTGATGTCCCTGTCATAGTAGACAGCATATTAAGTGGGTGGGTGTTAAGGGAGTGGATTAAACCCTTCTGCCTTTCATTTTGATGACCATCATCCTTCACTTTGCCGCAATGATAGTTCCGTCACATGGCAACCAACCACACTATCTCTTACACTCATACTTAATCCTTTAACCTTAGCAGGATCAAGCCATAATATCTTTATCTTAAAAGCTAAAACTATTCTTCAATAAAAGTATCCCTCTCCCATTTTCTTCCTGCTTCCCTTCTGTAGGTTGCCTCATTATTAGTACCCATCCTTTTGCAGGAAAGAAGGTAAACCAGGAGCTGCACAAAGAAGCTTTGGGGTCAGGGTTTAACCTCCATACCACTACCTGCACCTAAGCTAGTTGCAGCAGCGTCAAAATAAAGGATGGTTGCAGCACTTCCAGAATGCATTTCAGACAAAAATATTTGCCCTTGTTAGCCTTTAACCATGCAGTGACAACCAAAATATAATCTATATCCTCTCACAAGCCATATCTAGATGGATGAAATAGTTTAGATAATATTGAGCACTGATTGGGAGGAGTGGCTGCCTAGGGCCATAGCAAGTTGGCAGATGGACCAGGTCAATGGAGCATATTATAAAGGAGTGGCATGCAGCAAAGGGCCAGAAAAGGCTTGGTGTACAAGTTGTGAAGGGATCACACTGGAGACAAAATATAATGTGCTATGATTAAGGATGATTTCAGGCTTTAGGGATGCTGAAAGCTTCTACACAGGTCATAAATAGCTAATACTGAGCTGCTAGGAGAAAGATATAAAAATTGTTTAACCCTTTTGGGCCAATATCTTTGCAAAGCTATAAAGATGGATCTGGGAGCAAGATAAAGTAAATAAGCTTTTTTAGCTTCTCTATATGTCTAAAAGCACATTTACAAAGATTTAACATCATTGAATCTTTAAAAATCCGTCTTGTTTTCTCATGATACCCCAACTGCTGAGATACTAGCTAACTCTATACCTCACACTAGAAGAGTATAGATCACTGTACATCATAATTTGATGATTTTAGGTTGGATTGAAGAGACCTTCAAGGTGACTTATCTTTAAAGGGACCATTAAATCAAAGGTTAGTCATTTCTAACTAAAACACTTTTAAGGTGATTGTATTAAGATTATATTAGTTGGAGATTGGGTGATGAAACCAGGGTGCAAGGAGTTGGATTGGAATCAAAGGCAAAGTCCCAAACAATTAAATCAGTTATAATGAGATAAAAACTTGAGATGGGGACCCCAAGCTCTTCAGGCCCCTCAGCAATAAAGTGTGTTTGCAGGCAAACTGAATCAAAGATGGCAATTAGAAATTTTAGCTGCTGAAAAACAGAGATTGGGACAGGTGGCATAACTGAGATAGGATGGAGAAAAGTGTGGAAATAGCCAAAGCTTTGATACTTTTAAACTAGAGTTTAGAGTATCATACAGCAGCCACCAGAGTTATTATCTATCCCAGTATTCTTGGCGCCTGCTCCATCAGTGCATGCTGCCTGTCTCTCCTTATTGTATTTTCTGATTTCGCGAACCAAAGTAAAGAAGGCTTCATCAACATTGGTTCTTTTTTTAGCAGAAGTCTCCATAAAAGGACAATTGAAGCCTCTAGCCAAGTCACTTCCCTCTAGTTGCTTGGGTGAGAAAAAAACTACTTTGATTTGAGAATTCCATACCTGAGCTGAGAACCTGTCTTTCTGATACAAGATCAGATTTGTTGGCAACAATGACCATAGGAAACCTTTCACAGTCTTTAACACGTAAAATCTGTTCATGGAAAGTGATAGTTTCTTCATATGACTCATGAGAAGTCAGAGAGTAGACCAATAAAAAGCCCTCCCCAGTGCGCATATATTGCTCTCGCATAGCACTATATTGAGAAGTTTAGTAAGTGGCCAATATATTAGAATATTAAGTACCTATATTCTTCCTGCCCAGCTGTATCTAAAACATCGAGTAGAGCAATTTCATCATCAATAGCGCATTGCTTGCGATAAGAATCTATTAAATATGAGTAAAGAATTTGTACAAGAAATTTAGGCAATATAAATTTTAAAAACTTTGCATTTATTTCAACTAGAAGAATACATGAGGAGATTAATATCTTAAAACTCAATAAAATAGAAAGATTAAACTGGAATCAGCTATGGTATCTTGAGAGAAAGCATATTAAGTATATCAAGGTCAGAAGAAGAAAGGGTTATTTGAGTAGTTTAACAAACTAGCTGAATCTAATTACCTTCAATAGTTGGGTCGTATTCATCAACAAAATGTGATTGAATAAATTGAAGTGTCAAGGCAGACTTCCCAACACCTAGGAGAGAAAAGTTAGTATTCAAGGTAATAAAAGTCTAAAGCTGCATAAGTCTGAATTCATACCACCACCACCAACAACCACGATCTTATACTCTGGTATAAAAGAACTCTGATGCATCTTCAAATATCAAATGCGAAGCTAAGGTAACTAAAGAACTAAGGTTTAAGATGACTTGAGTAGAGGGTATGGAACTTGGGATTGCTTTGAAGTGAACTGGGTCTTCCGAATACACCTATTCCGTCAAATTCAAGCAGAGCAAGTAGCTTATTCGGATTGGATTCTAGCAGTCCAATCTAGCTAAAGCCATCCTATCAAGCAGATCCAAAAAGCTCGATTTACTCCCAAATTTACGCCTTCCAAGCTGAAATGGCTCCGCAAACCATTGGATCGTCATTAGTTAATCCAGTGGCACTAGAATAAAGCATTTGAACCACAAGCCTCTTTTCTGTCAGCTTGATTACAAGCTTTGCAAAACCTTAAATTTACCTTGTATTCAAGGCTTCTCCTCGATTTACTCTGTAAATTCATTGACAATTAGCTTTAAAAATTCACGCTTTAAAACGTTATGCAACCCGAAGATGCATTATAAAACTATCCAATTAAATTAACCCCGACTGGAATAGTTGCCCACAAGGGCTGCTTCAGCCAAGCCCGGCCAGCTTCTGGCTCAAGGCCGCTTTAGCAAATAATTATTTTAAATAATTTTAATATTATGTCCGGTGTAACTGTTGCGACCCAGAGCTGGAACTGGACGGAGCTGGACCGAAATAGCCCTAGTTCTTAATAGCGATTTACTATATTTCAACCTCCCATTATATTTGGCTTTAGAAAGATTTAATTTTAATACCAAACATTGTTCAATTTATTTTAGATATATTTATAACTGAAGCCCATTTATGTTATTTCAATCCTGGCAAGAATTATTCGATATTTTGTCTTATGACTTTTTGGGGGGCGGAGCTAGATTTTATCAGAGTTTAAAGACGGCGTTTATATTTTGTCTTGTGACGGGGTTACTCACCAGTCTAGTCCCAATTCTCTAAGGTTTGGTGCTAAATAAAATATATACTAATTTAAAAATAAATCAAGCCTTGAAACAAATCTGATTTATGTTTGAGCATTCCTTTCCTTCCGAATAAGCGTTGGCTTACATTCATCATGTGAGAAATAAATTCTGAAGCATAAGCTTAAATAAATGTGGATGGGTAATCTGTCAGGATATTTTTTCTTGTATTGCTTTCCAATGAATCTGCTTCTCATGATTTATTAAACTAAACCACATATCATACCCATTGTTCGGGGTGAAGCATTCACCATCAATATAAACTTTCCAAGCACTTCAATTTTTTCAGAGCCACCTGGTGAAGTGTAGCTTTAAATTTCATATTCTCAAACAAGAATACACTGAGATTTTTTTAAATTTGATATATACAAAAGTGCTGCAACATCTATGATTACTCCCTCTCGAGAAAACAATTCCCAGATAATCAACTCAATTAATGAATAATTGATGGCACTCTCATCACATGTTCATGTTGTATAGGGATCAAAAATTTTGGATCCTAAGCAGAACACTACCTAGACAAGCCCCATGACTGACATGATGTGCATGAATGTTGTAACTATACTGTATTAGCAGAGTTACACAGGGAAAATGTTTGGAAACTAGATAA
>QTSX02002538.1:0-28389 GCA_014839935.2 Entomophthora muscae | reverse complement strand
AGACAATTTATTAGCAAAGAGATCATAGCTAAGTTTGGAAAACCTGAACTCCTGATTACAGACAGAGGAAACAAACTTAAAGCCATTGACCCCAACATTTACCTTGCCAAGAATAGAATAAAACACATCATAGCCAGCCCCTATCACTCACAAGAAAATATGAGAGTAGAAAGACTAAGTGACTCTCAAGTAAAAGCCCTCAGTAAACTGTCTTCCAACAATCCAAAAGCCTGGAGTTGACATTCTATCTTAGCACATATGGTGTGTAGAACTTTAGAATTTAACTGTAATACAGGCAAAAGCCTGTATGAACTTATTTATGGGTATAAGCCCGCCATTGTTAGCACTACCTCAGGACCACGTTTACCTCTACCTAAGAAATTACCAGACAATAGTGATCCTGACGTACAGCGCGCCAAGAAAGGACCAAGAGAACAAGGACAAGGAAAAGGAAAGGGTTGAGAGAAAGAACAATTCCACCTACTGCAAGAACACTTCCAAGTTGGGGACAAGATCTGGGTCATTAACCACAACATGCACAAGTTAGATCCAGGATTACAAGGACCAGGCATTGTCATGAAAGTAAAGCTAAATAACACCTACCCCATCAAAGATATTGGCGCTTTAACAGAGCTCAAGCATATGCACCATGACCACCTCTGCCTTAGCAAAGAAAGAACAGGCCAACAAAATCTCAACATCCTGCACCCAACAACAAACTGAATCAATACCAAGAACAAATCCCTGACACTCTCAAGAAAATCTCCAAGGTTCTACCTTCAAGCACCCCAGGGGGAGATGTCACAATATCTTCAATTACTTCCTCTTGGGGAAAGTAATTCCCCAAGCAACTCTCTGAGTGATTTCTTGAATAATCATTAAGTTGGTTGTACTCTTTTAAATTCCCATCTATTACAGGAATCAAACATTTTGAGTCCTAAGAGGAACACTATTTAGATAAACCCCATGACTGCCATGACGTACATGGTTGAAATGTGGTTTCTCATGATACTATATAATAATCTAAACTCATATTCAATAAAGTACCATTCTCTTCTCAATTTCCCCCTTTATCTTGTTTATTATACTTCTCAGAAGTATATACTTGACAATTGCCAGCCCTGTATCACCCACAAGAAAATGTGAGAGAGTAAAGATTGAATGTTGCCCTTGTAGTGGTACTCAGTAAATTATCTGCCAACAACAATTGAAAAGAGCTGACATCCTTCCTACAGCATTAATGTTATGTCAAACTTGAATCAATTGTAATATGGGAAAAAGCCCATATGAACTTGTCTATGGGCACAAGCCTGCCATAGTCAGTACTAAGTTAGGACCCCAATTCCTTTACCTAATAAAGTACCCACTGAAATGAGCCTGATGTACAGCACATCAGAAAGGACCAAGAGACCAAATAAAGAGGAAATAGTGTCAATAGAAACAGTTCCACTCAGCAAGAACAATTCTAAGTCTGAGACACAATCTGGGTTGTCAACCATGATTTGCACAAGTTAAAACCAGGACTAAGATGAGAAGAAATTGTCATGGAAGTCAAACCCAACAATACCTACCTTATCAAAGGAATTGGTGCTTGAAGTGGTTTAAAACAAATGCACCATGACCAACTCCACCTATGCAAGACCAGGACTGCACAATGTGATTCATGATTAACTGTCCCTAACGCAAAACTGGATCAATAAAATAATTTATAAGCCTGTTGAGATAAACAAAAAATCTCAGTCTTATAACAAAAGCAACTCATTCTAAAAGCAAAAATTAAAGTGTATCCAAATTCTATCATAATTTAGTATGAATTACCTTGATTTTATTTTGTTTTTAGACTGAAATATTTTTGTTTATCTCAAAATGTTTGAAAATTACTGTAACAAGATCAAAAATCCCAACACTCTCAAGAAAATTCTTAAGGCTCCATCTTCTAGCACCTCAGGGGGAAATGCTACAACATCTACAATTACTCTCTCTCAGGGAAGTGATTCCCTGAGTAATTCACCAACTAATCATTAAGTTGGTGGCACTCTTATTAATTGCCCATCTAATACTGTGATCAAATCTTTCAAAGCATAAATGAAATACTACTATGGCAAGCCCCATGATTACCATGACGTAAATTGATTTTATGTGGCTTCTTATGATACTATATAATAACCCAAACTCATATCAATAAAGTGTCTTTCTCTTCTTAACTTGCTTTTTCTTTGTTTATTATACTTCTTGGAAGTATATACTAAACAAAAACAAACTTTACTATTTTGAAATAGACAAGAAAGAACTCTTAGTGAACCTGCTTGGATTTTAATGGGTTGGTTTGTTAACCATGAATCCACCAGGAGAAGGGGAGCCTCCTGGTTGGTTAGAAGAGAAATTTTAAAACCCAGGATCAGGGGGATTGGAAAATTTTGGAATGATTTTCACAGCTAGATCTGATTGGCTAGGGATTATAGATTGAGCAGAAGAAACTAAACTTCAAAGATTAAGGGCAAGATAGGACTTCTAACTTAGCAAATTTTGATTGGCTGAGGCAAATTTGTTTGAAATGAAATAACCATGCTAACAAATAATCCAAATTAATCATGGTTTTTTTCCAGAGTTGGACCCAGAAGTTGGGACCAAGTGGGAACTGTTTGGGAGGAATAAGCCAAGAAATATATCTTAGCAAGTGTCTGTGCTAAATCTCTCAGTGAATTTAGAGGTTTGGTTTGGTTTTGAGGTGATTTCTTGGTTCTTTGAAGGAGAATGTCCCTATTCAAGGCCAAAGAGGGGGAGTAACTTTACGCATCTTCATTTTTTGTGGTTATTCCTTCTTCTTTTTTGTAAACTTATATGATTAATTACTGAAAGACTGCCAAAACCTCCTCCCACTTCAACTAAACCTGTAGAAAATCAGTAAATTACATATTTGCCCCTTGTTTTTACACTCTCCATATGTTGAAAAAGCTTATATTCCTCTCATTATAAACACTAATGCTCCTTACTATGTGGTATAATATATTGGGCTTTACTATTTACTTCAACAGTTTCCCCTCATATTAGGGATATCAGACTCTGCAGGAAAGCTATCAACATTATGATGGTGGGACTTCCATTCAGGGCATCTCTGGTGAAGTTTAATCTAGTACATTATTATACCCAATAGGGAAAAAGCTCCCTAACATGAGGATCACTGACATGAGAACACTGGGCTTAGTTTTGAGGCATCTAGGAGGATGCTTATGTCAAAAAGCACTTTGTCATTTTTAAGGGTTGCTTTGAGCACTTTGAGTGTCAATGATTTGGCAAGAAGATGACTGTCAAGATAGTAAAAAGTGGGGGTTACTTGTTCCTAGAACTATTATAGTGCCTTCCTGAATGAGAATTTAAAGAAAAATCTGGCTTTGAGGTTTAGCCATTCACTTTAATACTAAGTTTGGTTCCAGCCCCAAGTTCAACATACTTTATCAGAAGCTGAAGAAGGAAAAAAGACTTGTTTCCAAGTTCCAGGACCTGGCTAACAGGGTGGCCACAAAGAAGATAAAGACCAAGTAGAAGGACTACCAGGAGGATTTCAGAAGGTGGTGAATAATTAGTACAGTAATTCTCAAACCTGTTGAGATAAAACAAAAAATCTCAGTCTAAAAGAAAAATCAAAATGTATCCAAATCTATTGTAATTTAATATAAATCCCGTGATTTTAAATTTTTTTAGACTGAGTTGTTTTTATTGTTAGACTTGTTGTAACTTTGCTGTTTTAGCAGAGTTACAAGGGGGGAAAATATTTAGAAACTAGATAATATTCTTTATTGAAGATAATGATATCTAGTTAAAATGAGTCAAGGATAACAGGAACATGATTGTGTAGATCACACGGTTAGATGGTGAAGGGGGTGGCTTGATCCTGGTAATGAGTCAAGCACCAAAATAAGGTATCCATCATAAGGGATCACCATTTGTTCATGTTGTTGTATTTGGAAATTTGAGTTGACTTCCTAGTCTGGCTTTGAGTGAAGGGATAATTGGATTTTGGGTCACAAACCTGCTTACTGGAACCTTGCTGGCAGGTTGAGCCTGCTGTTTCAACACCCCCCCAACTGAAGGCCTGCCTCCTCTGTAAAAGGTTGTCAGGGAGGTTGTTGGGAGCCCGTGCGCCATACTGGACTAACTGTTGCTCTGTGACGGGTAGGTCAGTCTCACATTGTTTCTGTCTTGCCTTGCAGGGTCTCAGGCAATTATGGTAGAGGACCTTGTCTTGTTTACGTTTCCCAAGTCTTTGCACAAGGTAAGTGTTGTTTTTGTTTACCTTTAGGATGATTGCCGGGCCTACTTTTTTCTGGTTGTAGTTTGCTTTTATCAACGTTCATGACCCAAACTTTGTTGCCAACCTCATGTCTGTTTTGGATGGGGACAAATGTCTTTTGAAAACTCTTTTCTTCTCCTTCTGATTGATTGCTGCTGGCTTGCATGACCTGGGGGTCTGAACGTGGTGGAACCTTGCTTGGTATTTCCAGCTTGGGTCCTGATAATGCTTGGATGATATTGGACTGTGTGCCATAAACAAACTCAAAGGGGCCTTTCCCATGGATCTTTTCACACAATTCCTGCATATAAGCAATGTAGTTGGTAGCTGCTTGTATCATTCCTTAGGTCTTCCGGCAGTGAGCTTAGCCAAGGCTTACACAAGGCTGCCATTCAGACGCTCCCCACGTCCAATGGTCTGAGGATGGTAAGGTGTTGTCACCATGTGTTGGACCCCATTCTTGGTGAGGTATACATTGGTATCTTTATAGGTCAATTCTTTGCTTCTGTTGGTTATCAGGAGCTCTGGCTTTCCAAACTTGCTGATGATTTCTTTCCCTATGAACTGCCACACATCATTGCCTGTATGCGTTTTTACTGCTTGTGCCACTGGTCATTGTGTGGCAAAGTCTATTGAAGTAATGGTGTACTTCTTCTCATTATTCTTTCCTGGCGTAGAACCCACAATGTCTAGGGACCACACATTGAAGGGTAGTTGTGTGTTGATAATTAGTACTGACTTAGGTGGGGGGTTTCTTTTTGCAAATTTCTCACATACTTTGCATTAGTCCAAGACTTCATGAACGTCTTGGTACAGGGTTGGCCACCATGCTTTGTTCTTAAGGAATTCATAGAGGTTGCAGCTTTTTGTGTGCCCTAGGTCTCTGTGGTAACTTAGGATGGTGTCAACTTGCTGATGTGTGGGAACATAAGAGATGATGGTTCTGTTGGACATTTTTTGATTTAGGGTTTCATACACGTCTGCAAATAAGTGTTTTTTCTTAATGACTGTTTCCTTTGTTATGTTGCTTGTGCCAGGGGGAAGCCCTTGTCTTTTTTCCATAGTACCAAGAGGGGCCAGTCTGGGTCAAGCCCATTTTATCCCTTGTGGCTCTGACATATAGGCGCAGAGTGCGTCCGCCATGGCAAGTTCTGGACCAGGCTTGTATTGTATGAGCATATTGAATATCTCCTCTGTTCCATCCAGCAGGCCTGACAGCAAGATAGGTTTGCTTGGGTTTTGAAATATATGAGTGGCTTGTGGTCTGTCAACTCTGTGAATTCTTCCTGTTGTTCTAGGTAACAATGCCATTTGACCAGGTAGTGCACAATTTCCAACAACTCTTTGTCATGTATAGGGTATCAGCACTCACCATCTGTCAGTTTGCGTGATTTGTAGGCTACCGGCAGGAAGTTACCATCATTTTTTATTTGTAGTACTCCCCCAATGGATGAGTCTGAGGCTTCAGTTTTCATTTGGTATTCCCCATTGCATTTAGGATACTGCAAGATAGGTGCTGTTGTGAGTTTTCTTTGAGACGTCTAAAGCAAAGGTCTTGTTGGGGGGTCCATACAAACTTGGATTTGGCACCAGTTATGGCGGACAGGGGTGCAGTTAGGACACTGCAGTTGGGTATAAAAAACATATGTAGGCAACCATTACTAAGAATGTGTGGAGTTCTGACTTATCTTTGGGCAGTGGCATTTTGCAGATGGCCTGTATCTTCTGACTGTTGGGCTTAATGCCGTCTTTTGAGACTATGTGTCCTAGGAAGGGCAGCTGCTCACGGAAGAACTGACATTTGGAGGGCTTGATTAGCAGCTTGTGTTGCACCAAGGTAGCAAAGACTGCCTCTAGGTCCTTGTGGTGCTTCCTTACTAAGAGGCTATAGACAATAATGTTGTCCCAGTAGACTAAGACGTGCTTGCCTATGTGAGGTGCAAACACCTTGTTCATGAAGGTCACAAAGGTTGACGGGTGTTTGTCATACCAAAATTGAGCACCACACATTTGTATGAGCTGTATTAGTGTGGGAGGCTGTTTTTAGGATATCTTCCTCTTTGATTCAGATCTGATTGTAACCTTCAGTTAAGTCAATCTTGGAGAAGACTGTGGCGCTGCCCAGGGCATCAAAGAGGTTGTCAATGAGTGGCAGTGGGTAACAATTCTTAAGGGTAACTTTGTTTAAGGCTCAATAATCTGTGACTAGGCGCAGGGTACCATCCTTCTTGGCCACAAAGAACACAGCAGCCCCAAAAGGAGACTGTGAGGGGCGGATGAGCCCTTTCTCCAACACCTCTTTGAGGTAATCACATAGGGTGTTGTCTTTGTTTGGAATCAGACAGTAGATGAGTTGTGCCTTAGGTACAGCTCCTTTGAGTTGGATGAAGTGTTGGATATGTTTTTCTGGAGGCAACCCAGGTAAAGCCTCCTTGAAGATTTCAGGATTGTGGGCTATAATTTTGCAATCTTGAGGTGTAGCAGTGCTCTGGTGGTCTTTGAAATGTATAATCTTGTACTGGCAGGAGTCCCAGTCAATTTTCTTGAGGTTTTTTTTTTGTCCAGGGTCTGTGATACGCACAAAGACGTGGTTGCGTAGGAGCTGGTCCACTGAGTTGGGGTAGATCTGGTGATTGATGCCTTCACATTTGATGGTCAATACCGAGGTTGCCTAGTCTATGTGGGGGTTGTTCCTTTGCAACCAGTACAGACCAAGTGCAATCTCAAACTTGGGAAAGTCAAAGACAGGTCCTTGGATGGTGGAGTGCAGGTTCTCAAGCATGATGGAGAAGGGGGAAGTTTCCCTTGTCACAGCAATGTGATGTTCATCAGCTAAAACCACGTTTTTAATCTGCAAAGGATTAGTGGGTATCTTGAATTTGTCTACAAAGCTGCTTTTGACTAAGGTTTGGTCTGTGCCTGAGTACAGGAGTGCTGAGCCTGTGTAACTGCAAAAGCAGAAAGGGTAAGGCATCAGTTTATTGGGATTTCTGGCAATGGTGTAAAGTACTGGGTCCTCTGAGGGCACTTGGATCATTGGACACTGGTCCACATCCTCTGGTCAGTATTCATCATTGGGAAAGTAAGGAGTTGTGCAGGAAGAGCTTGGTTTGCTTAATGCTCTCCCCAGGATTTTCCCTTGTCTTGGTTGCCTTGTGTGGCAGTAATGCAAAAATGGGTACGGTTTTACTGACTGTTGTTCCTGTTTCTGTGTCCATTGGAGCCCACAGGCTTATGGTTTGCACTGTTGTTGTTCCCAGAGAGTGGTTGACTTGAACATTTGGCTGAGTGAGAGTCTTTGGGCCTCTTTCACTTTCCAGTTTGCTCTTTGTGAAGAGCGCTGGACATTTGTTCTGCTTTCTTGGCCTCACAATACAGACTTTGCAGACTGGTCACTTGGTCCAGGTTAATGTGCCTCATTAAATGCAACTTGAGCGTGTTTTAGTACATGAGGTGGGTAGCTGGAGTGTCAAAGGTCATTTCAGAGGGGCACAAAGTCAGCGTTCCTTTTAGGCGCTGGTGAGCTCCTTCACTGTGCCTGTTTGGGTTAGGTTCTTCACTTGGCATATGATCATGAGTGTGGTGTCCTTAAGCCCAAATCTTATCAAGAAGTTTTGTTTGAAAGCATCCCAATCCTTCTTGGTGTGTTCTTCATGCCACTTGTTGCACCAGTTGCCAGCATCATGAGTCAGTTGGATGAAGATCTCTGCAATCCAGAATTGTTGCAGGCATCCCATATGGGCCAGTTTACTTTGAGCAGATTGGATCCATGCAGCGGTGTTGTCATTGTTGGCCCCAGCAAAGGATTCCAGGACCAAGCTTTGAAGTCTCTGGGCTACGTAGGCTGGCATAGTGTTTTTGTCAGTTGCTTGAGGCATACAGAGGGAGCCTGGAAGAAACCTTGTGCTGATAGGGCATTGAACGCGGGGAGTGAGATCACCATGTTCTGATAGAGGACAACCCATCAGGTATCTCGGCACCAGGTGTGTACATTGTCCAGTCTACCAGGAGGCCAGACATGATTCTATTAAGGATTTGTTGGCCGCAGTGAGTACAGGCAACAGGAGGAATTTTGGGGGGGTGAAGTAGGATGGAAAACCTAACTGTGCTACCAATGTCATAACTGTGCTGTTTTAGCAGAGTTACAAAGGGGAAAATCTTTAGAAACTAGATAATATTCTTTATTGAGAGATAATGATTATATAGTCAATGTGAGTCATGTATAACAGGAACATGATTGTGTAGATCACACAGTGGGATAGTGAAGGGGGTGGCTTGATCCTGGTAATGAGTCAAGCGCCAAAACAAGGTATCCATTGTAAGGGATCATCAGTTGTTCATGTTTGATTTGGAAATTTGAGTTGAATTCCTAGTCTGGCTTCAAGTGACTGGATAATCAGATTGCGGGTCACAAACCCTCTTACTCAGAACCTTGCTGGCAGGTTGAGCCTGCTATTTTGACAGACTGAGATTTTTTGTTAATATTAACAGGTTTGAAAATTACTGTATGTGACCAAGATCAAAAAATACCTTGAGAATGTACCCACTGTCTTTGGGATTAGCTCTAATTGGTTTAATAAACTTTGCTTTGTTTTGCATATATATTTTTATTTTTAAAATTTTTCTTTTCTTTTTATATAGTGCTAATTTTTTTAGTTTAGCTGATAAGTTTCAGGTATAGTAGTTTAAAAGCTACAGCAACAATCAAAATACCTCGGATTTAAAAAATGATTTCTGATTTAAACAAAATACAACTATCATGTTAAAATATACACTCTGTTAACAGGTAATTTTGGTGTTATGGAAAAAAATGGGTCAAAACAGCAACAAATTTCTTACAAGCCAAACAAAACTACTCAAATTACAAACCAAAATACAAGGATTCATAAACAAAATGGTGTGAGTTGAACTTTGATGTACAATGTTTACTATGTAAATTACTGACAAAATACACCCAAGTGCGGTGAGTCAAAACTCAAACCAAAAACAAAACACAGTAGCAACTCAATATGTAAACAAAACCACTCAACTTTTGTGTGAAATGAAATTTAAACAATAATGATACCTAGCTATCTAAAGTAAGGCACAAAATTGGAAACACAAATTTTAAAAACATTGTGATGGGTGTTTAAATTTGGCAATAAAATCTGTGGAAAAGGGTGGAAACTATTTGGATTTTCTAAAATGGGCCTTGTAAAACAAAAAAAACTAATTAATAAATAAAAAATCTATACTTGGGTAGTTGGGTGGAGTAAATTCTAATTAAATAGTCATATTCAGATAAAAAAACAAAAATCAAAACCAGGACATAACTTATTTGAATTTTATTTAGTATTTTATTAAGTTTATAATAGAAAAAACTCAACAACAGAGTAGAAAAACAGCTGCTGTGAATTATTGTGGTTGCAGTTGCCCCCGCAGGTCAAAAAATTGAGTCAGTGCAACACAAGTGCCTACTCAGGAAGGAGACATGTGAGGATAGAATCATAGTGAGGGTGTACTGACACAACCAGTTTGAGTAACTTAAGGTGCAAGGGCACAGAAAATAAACCCTAGGGCTTCTAAGATGGCCATAATTCCAACCAGACTTGTCATGGTCAAAATATTAGAAACAAGGAAGTTGAGCTTACTTCCTTTGTGTTTGACCCCATCTACTGCTAGGAAGCTATCCCAACAGCCATGATAGAGAAGGCTAAGCCAGTGATTGACACTAGCTACAAGCATTACATGAGTGACAGTGACCAGGAAGACGCCAAAGAGACCAAGTTTTAAAAACTACAGAGGGACAGGAGGTGCTAAAAAAGTTGCTGTATTCTATAACAAAGTGCCTATGCCCTGTGTTGTTGCTGAGCAAGCATATCCAGATTCAAATACTCTCACTAAGGCCACCTAGAAGGTCATTCCTGACATCAAACACATCATTCTTCTCAAGCTGATGTGGGAATCTGGTAATTACAAGACAGCTGCGGCCCTTTTTCAGGGTGGATCCCAAATAAGCCAGAAAAGCCTTCAATAAGTACATCAATACCAGGCAAGTTCTGAAAGCAGAAAAATTCTTTTGTGTATTGATCCTGCTCAACAAGGAGCATAAATGGTCAATACATCAGTGGATTAACTAATACTTTAATCTATAATTAGAAAATATACAGTCAATGGTCAAGTCAACTTTTGGGATCAAGGCTTCAATTTCCTTTTACTACCATGTGGTTGAGGGTATGCAGTTTTTGTTGAAAAATCTTAGGGTATCTCCATATAACCAAAACAGCCCTGGCAACATTGAGACCAGGAAAAAATATTCAGAGGTGTTTACTGCACTCATAGAGAAGGGGATAGTAAAATTATACTACATTGACAAATCATATTTGCCTTGTCTATGCAAAATGAATATGGCTATGCCCCCAACGGTTCCAACAATGGATTAGCTTGGCGTGCTGCAGTCTGCTTCACAGCCTATTTGATGGTGGCTCTACTTGGTCCAAAAAGGATTGAGCTCTATCAAATAATAATTGGATCTCACAACAACCATACCTTCTTATCATTTCTCTGATTGGTCCAGTAGCACCTGAGGTGCACAAGCCCAGGCTTCACTAATCTCATTGTGCTTGATAACTTTGGACTCCATAAGGTGGCAGATATTCTTGAGGAATTTTCAACTATTGATACAAACATTGCAGTTGGCCCCCAACAACTGGCTGCATCAAATTTGCGCCTTCTATTTCTCTCTGCCTGTTCCCCATCCCTAAACGCAATTGAAGAGGTCTTTGGGTAGCTCAAGCAAGTGGTCAAGTGGGGGACACCAACTGGGACCAAGGACCTGTTTGATTTGCTACAGGCTGGGATCCTCACCCTTCCAGTCAAGACTGTGGCCAAGTTTTATGGCCAATCTGATTTGTTTATCCCTGCATGTTCTGTCAAGAAGCCAATCAACTAAAGGGCTTATGACTTCCAAATATTTTTTATATTTTATATATTTTAAATCTATAGATTATCATTTTATATTTAGATGTTTCCAAGCCCGCAATCCCATATAGTGTCACCATTGATGAAGAGTCATAATTTATTTATTTTAAATTAAATTATTTTATTACGGCCCATGTTGGCTATCCCAAACAATTAATTACAAAGTATAATAAATATATTTCTATGTCACTACTGGCACATAAATATAAAAAGGTAATTTTAAAAAACTAAAATGTAAGCTATCATGTTATACAGTGATTTTTTTATAAAATATTTTTATTACAGTATAAATATCTGCTTTAAGATTTTTTTGTTTTAGTAATAGAATTTCAGGGAACCAACCCAGATCATCCAGCTTGGTAGCGTTTGGGAACTGGCGGGTTGCAGACTGGGTGGGCAGGGCCCACCAAACAATTGGTGTTTACTTAATGAGGTAGGAGATTGTCTTGCCCACCCACAACCATGGACCGGCAGCAGGAACAATATTATCTATTACTCTTATGAGAGTAATATATACAATTCCAATAAGCTTGTTGGCATGGTCCAGTGGTGCTTGGCAGCGGAGGCAGGCATTGGTTTGGGGGTGACGGGTGGCTCCATGTCCATTTGGCAGGCAGGAAGGAAGTTGTATTTATCTCTGAACAGTCAGGGTTTGGTAACATACCAGGGGCCTTCTTGGTTGTATCTGGCTAACTCTGTAGTTCTGGCCAAGGGATCCCGGGCCAGTATGTTGTTGATGGTGTAGTCCTTGTGCTCAGGCTTTAAGGGGTACTCTGTGAAATGGACAGGACCAAAGGGAGCACCTGGCAAGCGGTACGTAGCTGGCAGGCTGGCAGGGGGTCAGATGTTTTTTGAGTTAACTGGCAGATAACAAGAATAAAATACGGCAATAATTTGGGAAACCAATATCTCAAAACCTTTATTTAAAAATGACAATGTGGGTTGATCTTGGACTGGCAGGTATTTATACCACACTGCCAGGCTTCACTTCCTGGTCGGGTTTTCTGGGCTCAGGTGGGTTGGCATTGGGGGTCTCAGATGGCAGTGTGGTGCTCAGCACTGGCAGTTTGCCACTGGCCGCTTTGGGATGAGAAGTCTTCAAATCCTTCTGTTTGTTGATTTGGGTATTGGGTGCCTCTTCAGGTTCAGTGCCTCCCCCAGGACTTTGGGGGAGTTTGGAATAACTCTCATTGAGAAACTTGTGTATTTTACCAAGCAAACTGCCGGCGTCAGGCATTGGCACCTAGGGGAAATTCTTGGCATCTTGCACTGGCAGTTTGCTTGCAGAATCCTGCAAGACGGCTAAGAGTTTGTGTCCTGGTGGAGTGGTAACAACTTTATCAATCAGTAGTGGGTTATTGGGTTCCCAGCCCATGGGTCTGGTGGTCCACAAAGAGTTTTGTCCAGAGTTCAACTCTGGTTCCGTATTTTATGATTTAGGAGCATCCAAATTGTCATTCCTGACATAGAATGCTAAAATAAATTGTGTTTGAAAAATAAATATAATTAAAAATAATATAATTTTATTGTAGATTTTATTTAAAAGAATTTAATTGAGGGCGCATGTGGTGGGTTCTTTATAATGTATCCACCCAGCAATGAAGGTGTCGCACAACCTCCTTTGCCATACCATGCACAGTGGATACACCTTGATTGAAGTACTCCTTTCAGCTAGTAAAATGTAGGATAGTCAGATGTGAGTGTAGTAGCAGCTTTTCTGGCAGGGTGCAAACCCATAGATGCCAGCCAGGACCAGTGTGTCTTGTATCACATGGTCCACCAAGTTGTATCCAGGGGGGACCTTCTTCCCATCCAGGGAGAGTCTGACCTTGTTGATTTCAAGAAGGACCCTGTCCAGGTTGTCAATGTTGGCACCCATCCTAAAGTAGAACAGATATCCCAGGTAAGCAACAAGATGTGGTCTTTGACCAGCAAAGGCCTCTGGAAAATCACAGAGTTTGTTAAAAACAGTGTTAGTCTTCTTCTCATGCTTTGTCTTTGCAAAAGTGAGATTCATTGCTGAAGGGAGCCTCATCTTGTCTACACTCCAGCTCAGCTCAAAGTCAGCAAAGAGAATATTTGTCTTCTTTAAAGCTGTTGCATTGGCAACAGCCAATTTAGCTACTGTGCCCCCAAATTTCTCCAGTAGGTAGGAGAGGGTGTGCTCCAATGGGAAGCAGAAGCAAATGCCCGCATAACTCTGGCCCATCTCTGGTATATTCTTGAATGGGAGTGTCTCTAGGATGCCCCAAACAATTTCAATGGAGTTTAAACAGTAAACTTCACCAAGAGAAACTGGTTTCAGGCCAATCAACTGGTCATTCTTATAGGCAGCAAATGCCCACTAAGATGCCCCTTTGGCATGTGTTAGAACAACAAGTACGTCTTTTGTCATTGAGAATATACCATTGATTTGGTCCTTGAGTTTGCGCACTACAGGAGGTGACAGAGCCAGGTGCCTAGCCATATGACTAGCATAGTTGGAGTAGAATGTTGCTGGGACATACAAAACCAGGAATTGGCACACAACACCATCTATAGCTTCTAAAAACTGGTAAGTATTTTGAAAATTTTATAAAATTATTTTAGGTCACCTTCTTCAGCAGATTCCTTGCTGACAGCTTTGGATGGTCCCACCATCTTTTTCAAAAAAGGTTGAAGTGCTAGTTCAGTATCTTTATTGCAGGTCCACTTGGTTGGCTTGAGATGTGCATACATCTCAGGGTCAACAATCCATACAGAGGGCACAGAGATGGTAAAGGCCTTAAATTTCAGGCCCTCACCACAGTCTTTTGAGCGTTTAGAGCACTTAATGGTATTCTCCAATGTGTCAGCCATTTTGGCCATGAGCGCCTTTGCGGACACCTTGTTGATTTTCTTGCCTGTTAGGACAGCAGACTTCACCTTGGCTTTGACTTTGCAATCAATCTCCTTGATTTTTGCAATTGCATTGTCAAAGTCCTGTAATAATTTCTTGAGTTCTCTCATTGATTTTTACTAACCTTTGCATATTTTTTAAGCTTTCACCCCAATAAAACCTATATTATTCTGATATTATTGCATTTTTGTTTATCCTTACTTGTTTCATATTTAATTGAAATATCCCATTTTTTACCCATTGTGTATTTTTTAGATAATCTCAATATATGTTGTTTTCTTTGTGTTTTAACCATGCTTTCATACAATAGTTTTCAAACCTGTTAAAATAAATCATATTATTCAGTTTAGAAACATAGGTTCAGTCAAACACAAATACCAACTGTAAACATTTGAAGGTCAATTTAATCAATAAAACTTCAATTTATCTATGTCTGGAAAACAAAAATAGTCAATCACACATCAAAATAATGTCAAATACCAAATCCTAAAAAATGAGACAGAAAACATATGGAATCCATATTCAAAACAAACACAAACCAGTCACATCCTGAAGCTTTCTACATCAAATTTGATCATTAGTGTGTGTCAAAATGATACAAACAGAGAACACATGAGGTTTAGTCACCAAAAAATGATTAATTCAAACACAAACCAACTCATTTTTGAAAGTATTGATTACTTTGGGGACTCAAATAGGAAATAGTGGATTTCAGGAGTAAATTCACCAAAATCTATTCAGTGAGCTACATCATTATTTCCAATTTATGTGCTTCTAAGTTTGACCATTTATGTCTGAGAGCATGTCTCAAAATGAAGCACACACTTAAATAAAATTAATTCTCTGGTATACTTTGCTTTTATGTTTTTAATAGAAATTTAATTGCTTTTTTTACAATTAGTTTCACTTGTGAAGATAACTTTGACATTGCAAAAAGCAGTTCCAAGAGCAACTTCAAGCTTGGGCTGCTGATCAAAGGAGCACAACTGCCACAGGCCCTGTATATCCCAGTTCAACTCAAGCCGTGAGGAGGCCAAGTTGTATATATCACCAAGCACATCAATGTATGGCTTTTATGACAGACAGTATGGTGACCCCATCCAATCTAATTCATCAATCCCAGGGCAATTTGGCCAATAAAATCAAGATGGACTCATCCTGGGTACCAGCATGGCAAGTGTGCTTCAAGAAAAAAATTGATAACCAATGAAATTTTCAAGGAGATACTGAGTATCAAATAAAGTGGCATGATATTTGCCAAAATTGACACCCGCCTACAATTCACTGAGGCAGTGTTAAGACATGAATTCTGAGCCCTCTTAAAGGGTGGTGGTGAAAAGCTGACCAAGAAACCAAAGAAGGTTGACTCCTAGATCAAGGATGCCTATCCCATCATGCTTGACCTTCTCCAGTAGGACCCCTAACTTTAATTGACTGAGGTCTGTCACCTACTTGGGCTCCACAGCATCTTCATATCCTGCCGCACTGCACAGCAACAGATGCTCAGGCTTGTTGTTAGCATTCTGGTCCTAACCAATTGGCTGGCCAACAAGTTAGATGATGGCTCTTATTTACCATACAACCCTGTGATTGGTGCTACAATCACCCACTGTCTGTCCTTTATTTTGAACAATGTCATTTTATAGCCTATCATAAATTTTCATTTCAGGTGCAGGATTACGGTACCTTGGAGAAAAAGAACACCCCTTATGGTAAAAAGAAGGAAACAGAGGGAATTGTTATTGGTGTATTCCTGGAAGCTTCCCCAAAAGGGTCCGTGTTTTACCAAACCACAACCAGTTACACCAATGGGTACTTGTACAGAAAATTCCTCTCCAACTTGCTAGCCACCTGGAGCTCAGTTAATTCCAAATTTAATATTTTCCTGAGCCACTGTCAGGAATTTATACTGACTTTGTATTACCTTGTTTACCTTGGCAATCCGCCAAGCCAATAATTGCAGAAGCTTCCAATATATTGCTAATAGGCCTAATTGATCTAAGAAGCCCTCCTAGCGTAGATTTGGATTACTACTGCAAGAACAACCAGGAATACAATAACTCGCCAATTATGACTGGTTCCCAATTGGCTAGAGTTATTCCAAAATACTCTGGCAAACCGCCAGGGTAGTAATGAGTGAGCCCTCCAAATATTGAATGCATATGATCAATTTGCAAGCAAACCGCCAGTGCCAGTGCAAATCAATGCATGAAAATTTGCCTAGGAACATAACTATATGTGCTAAAAATAGAGTAATCAATTAGCGCCGCCACCACCAGTGCACTTATAGATTATGCTCTATTCTATGACAATCAAGTACCCAGCGCAGGGTACTATGATATGGAATCCCATGCCATTGCATGGATGCCTGACTCTGGGGGTTGATGCCAGCAGTCTGGGGAAGAAAAGACTGACCAAGCAAGAGTTAGAAGCGCCAGATGATCTTATCCTGGCAAGAGAGCGCAATCTCTATAAAAGCCCTTCCATTGGACTAATGGAAGGCAGACAATAAAAACCCTTGCCTACTGTAGAACGTTTTCACAGTAGAAGAATATCCAAGTTCAAAGACTGTTGTCAGTACTTGAAGAACCAAGCAAGCCGCCCGTATAGCAAGCCGCTTGTAGTTGCCTCCCTTACTCTTGCTTGCCATTGCAGTGCTAAGGAAAAACCGGACGTCACAAGTAACAATCATTGCCATACAAGCTAATATCAACATTAATGACAAATAAATCTTTATTACTCAACAAAGCAAACCTTTATCAGACTGCTAGGTCTGAGAGCAGAACCAAAAGTTCTGACAGTGGTGCTCACTATCATAATGAGTTACCTGCGCTGTCTGTTGTTGGCAAGTCTTTGCCCCACCACCCCAGCTTTGTTGATAAGTATAGGGGGCTACATGGAAACCAGCAATGCGGAACAGGATGTGTCCCTCCGCTTGGAGATTGCTCCTTACCAAGTACCAGAAGTACCAGTAGACGAGATCAACCTTGACGTCACTGGTACAATGGTACAACACAAACCAAGGACCTACACTATCAAGGACGTGCGGTCACTCATGGATGCCTTGATGCAAGGCTATAAATCCATGGGTGGCAAACTACAGGATAATGACTATACCCTGTTCACAACCACAAGGTCCTCTGAGCATTTGTGGTCCACCTTCAGAAGTTACCAAGAGGCCAGTAGTACACAGCTAGGCCTCCTTCTGAAAAGAGAAGGAGTCAACAGAATAACTGATGTTCTGTCGTACTTTGTACACCCCATCATTAAGCATGACCTGCTCTTGGTGGGCCGCCAAAATCTTGACCTCAAAGAGATGGGTTGTTTAGGATTGAAATCCAACATGCTCATGCCGCCCTGGTTCACTAGCTGGACTCTAGCTTCCACACCGTGCAACAGGCTGTGGGTAGCATCAATGAAGCTGCTTCTTCCGCCCATTATTGAGTGGATGAGATAGTTTCACAGTTCAATAACCAGGTAGTGCAGGTGGTGGCTGGAATTCTCAATTCCCGCGGTCTGACCCCTCAATGGGCTTCAGATGTGACCTGTCACAGCGTCAACTTGGCAGAAAAGGTATGCTTCCTGGCCCGCCAGTCTAGTGTGGACAAAATAGCAGACTGACAAGACAAGCTGCACAGTATGGTCTCAGAAAACAGTGCCCAGCACAAGGAGTGCCAGACTGAGATCATCTCCTGGGTAAATAAATTGGTCAAGAAGGTGAACCTTATGAAGGAGAAGTCGGCTTCTCCTACCTTGGATCAGTCCCAGGAGCAGCACGCTTGCTGCCTTGAACACAAAGCATACACCAATAACAAGCATGATGTGTGGGAAACAATAGAGACCATCCACGCCCTGTCGAATCAGTTATACCAGGATTTGGAAGATAGCCACTCCCAGGTTGCCACCCTCAAACACAAGTTGGATGCTTACAGCAAGCATCTGGACCTACTGGCTTCAACCACCTTGCTTATTGAAGGGAACCATAGCAATCTCTTGGAGCAGGTGCAATCAAATGACGCTGCCAGAAAGGACTTTGAGGCTAACGTATCAGCCAGGCTGAACAGATTGGAACAGGCAATGTTATCCGCTAGCAGCTTGTCTGTAGAAGATAAGCATAGCCCAGTGCCAACCTCTTTTCCTGAGCAACAAAAAGCGTCATATCCTGAATTCATTGATTTTACCTCAGATCATGGTACCAATGATAGTTGTGGGACCCGCCGCGTCCTCATAGGAGTTGCCGCCCTACCGCCACTTACTCCACTTACTGGTCTCCGCCCCGTCAAGCCAGTAGTAGAGTCACGTGAAGAATCAACCATCCCTGACCACAAGTTCAAGCCATTGAACTTGCCAACCTTCAACTGTAAAGTTAATATCAAGACCTTTATTTGTCTCTTTGAGATATCTATGTGTGGGGCTTCAGATCACATGAAGGCCACGGCCCTAATCAACACTTTGGACCCCGCCAGTGTAGATGTGATCATGCCTTGCTTCCCAACAGAAGAATGGTCTTATGAGGATGCCAAGATTACAGTGATCAAAGAGTTTGAGAGTGAAACTAAGCTACAGGGAAAAAAGGCCAAATTCAGCAATATTGCTTTCAAAAAATATGAAAGTGTACAAGATTTCTCTGACCAGTTCTATCACAAGGCCCAGGTACTCTTGGGGGCAGGAGTACTCACTGATTTGGACTGCTGTATCACAATGAGCAGAGCTCTCCAGCCTTACAGAGAGCTCTCCAACGTGATGTTCCTGGTACTAGACCAGGCTAACAACACCCAGAATATTACCAGTTATCTAGGTTGGCTTGGTGCCCAATTCAACGCTCCCAACAAAGGAATGGCCAATTGTAATGGTTCTGAAAATTGCGGAAGAAATTGAGACCGCAACAGATCTGCCAAGCCGCCTGAAGGGGAGAAGGATGTTATTACAAAAACCACTGGAGAGGTGAAACCTTACAACTCCAACATCACCTGCCAGAAGTGCAACTAGAGGGGGCACTGGGCAAGTCAATGTTGATCAAAAGGCAAACCTCCTAGTGTTAATGTTGTAGTAGAAACCGAGGATAAGAATCAGAGAAAAGCAAAGGCAGGCCAGTAATGGAATATGCTGCACCCGCCATTCCCTCAATTATTCCAAAAGAACCTGACCGTGATAAACTGGAGGAGCCTGCCAAGATTGCTGCCACAACCGTCCAGACCGTCAAGGAACCCGCTGAGCCCACCAAGGATCCCGCCAAGAATGCCGCCCAGACAGAAGAATCACCTGAATACTTTGCCCTTAGCAAGAATTTTGAGGAAGATCCTGTCCACCAATTGGTAGCCAACAACCTGTACGCTATACCTGCACGTGGAAGAGGAAGACCCCGGAAGACAACTGCCAACACAGTAGAAGTAGTGTCCAAACCTTATGCCGCGCAAGTGCAAGAAACTTGTTTGAACAATAACCCTAATGTCTCCAGCAACGTTCCCAATCTCAAGGGTGTCCAATTGGCAATGCCTCTCAAAACCATTGAGAACAACTTCCCTGAAATTGGGCAAAGTCTTAAGCAGTACTTTGACACCCTGGCTCCCCCTCAGAATTCACTTATTAAACCTACAGTCTGAAACTTACTCCTAGTGTACCTATGCCAACATTTCTGTTAACAAGGTGAAAGTAAGAGCAATTATTGACAGCGGAGCACCAATCAATATAATTTCCATGTGCTTGGTCCAAAAACTAGGACTGGCTCCTGATATTGCACACAACAGAGTCTACGGCACTTCTGGGTTACATACAACAACTTCCAAAGGAGCATATAGTGTGATTCCAATGTGATTTGGATCCATAGCTGTCTCCTCTCCCGCTGTTGTTCTGCCCAGTCAAAACTACAATGTTTTAATTGGCACTGCCTTTATGCAGAAATATGGCATGAAGATTGATATGGAGAACAACACATTCATCATATTAAAGCAGACCATTCCTCTTTATTACACCAAAGGCGCCGCCAGCATTAAAGAGAAGCTGACAATTAATTTGGCGTATAAGGATGGGATTGTAGCTGTTCCATACAAGAAGAAGGGACGTAAGAGCAAAAATTTGCCAACCCAGATAAAAGACACAAGAGTATTCCACTTTGATCTCTGGTGACCTTCACTCTCAAGTCTGGCACACAGTGTGTTGTGCCAACAGGGCTGACCCTGGAAATCCCCAAAGGCTTATATGGGGAAATACATCAGCATTGGGGAAGATCAAGGTTCAAACCCTGCGTAGCGCCTGGTATAATTATACCAGGGCATCTAGAAGTAACCATCCTACTTGCCAATTTACAGGATCACAATATCTATGTGAAGAAGCATCAGATAGTAGGATTTGTGCATCTTCTACCAATTCAGGAATTGGCCAGCTTTGAATGTATATGGGACCTATTGGAAATGGGGCTACCTGACCAAGTTGAAGCCAGCGCCTATGTGAATACTCCCCTGGCTGACCTGTCCTCCTTAAGTCAAGAGCAACAGGAACAAGCAAGTGCCCTGTTTGAGAAGTACAGGTGCATCTTTGCCAAAGATGACTTCAACCTGGGTTGCGCAGCAGACGTCACACATCATATTGACACAGGTGACAACAAACCAATTTGGCTCCGCCCCATTTGTCAATTGAAGGCCAGCAAGGAAACAGTCAATGAGGAAATCTAACAGCTCCTGGATAGAGGAATGTTGATCCCATCTAAGAGTCCTTGGGTGTTGCCCATCCTTATAGTAAAAAAGAAGGATGGAAGTAACTGAGTAGTCATATACTACCAACACCTAAACTTGATCACCAAGAAGGATTCCTACCCGTTGTCAAGAATTGATGACGCTTTAGACCGCCTGGGAGGTGTAAAATTCTTCTCCGGAATGGACCTGATTTTGGGGTATTGGCAGATTGAACTGCCTCCAGAGGAACAAGAGAAGTGCGCTATTATCACTTCCCAAGGCCTTTTCTAACCAACACAAATGCCTCAAGGATTGTGCAACGTGCTGGCAACTTTTCAACGAGCTATGGACACTATGCTGGGAGATCTCAAGTTTTCCTGTGTCCTTGTGTATCTGGACAATATTAACGTATTCTCTAGGACGTTCACAGATCATTTGGAACACTTGGAAGCTGTCTTTAAGCAACTTGCAGACGCCAACTTGAAGATAAAACCTAGGAAGTGCCAGTTCTTCAAGGACCAGCTGGAATAATTAGGATTCATGATCAACACAAAAGGACTACAGCCACAACCCGCCAAGATTGAGGCTATCACCAAGATGAAGACTCCTGAGAGCAAAAGGGACATCCAGGTGTTCCTAGGCATGTACATACTGACGCCTCTCTAAGTGCACTTGGGGCAGTATTATCCCAGAACAATGATGATGGAGAAGAACACCCAGTTGCCTATGCCAGCCACTCTTTGAATGTCCATGAGCGGAATTACACAGTAACAGAACGTGAATGTTTGGCAGTAATATATGCCTATAAACAGTTCCGGGTGTATCTTCATGGAGTCCATTACACGGTGGTTACAGACCACACCAGTCTAAGCTGGCTCAAGAATCTTTGTGAATCAGAAGGCTGCTTAGCACAATGGGCTCTAAAACTACAGGTGTTTGACTATAAGATAGCACACCAGCCAGGAGCAAAGCATCAGAACGCTGACTGTCTATCCTGACTTCTAACTGTTAATATTGTGTCATCACAGGCTGATATACTGTATGATAAAATGTTAACTGGCCAGTTCAAAGACAAACCTGATGAGATCCAGGCCATTATCTGGGAATTGATGAAGGACTGTAGAGTAGAGGATGGTAAACTGTACAAATACCATCAGGGGAATAAGTACGTTTTCCCCTGCCCCTCAGAGAGGTTGTCTCTGATAATGGCTGCCCATAAAGCTGTAGGCCATGGCGGCTTACAAAAAACTGTTTGTCAATTACAGCTTCACTATTATTGGAAATCTCTACTGTTTGACACAAAGGAAACCCTGACTTGCTGCATGGAGTGCCAACACAAGAAGCCGTTTGTACCCAAGCATCAATATAAGGCTGTTGAGCCCAAATTTGCTTGACACACCGTCAGCATAGACGTAGTTGGCCCTCTTCCAATGTGCGTTGGTCGGCTCAGATATATTATTGTAGCCATAGACCACCTTACCAAATGGGTTGAGGTAAAAGCCTTCCAGCACGTTAGCGCAGAAGCAACTGCAAGGTTCATCTTGGAACACATTATCCACCGTCATGGTTGCCCACAATTCATCCTCACAGACAATGGCACTAATTTTACGGCCAACATTATTCCAAAGCTTAACAAGCTCATGGGCGTGAGGGGAGTGCTCTCTACCCCTTACCATCCAGAAACAAATGGGATGGTTGAGAGAGCAAACGGCACCCTGGTGAATATTCTTTGAAAACTGGCAGATAAGCGTACCTCCAAATGGTATCTTTTCCTGCCAGCGGTTATGTTTGCATATAACATCTCCATACATAGCAAGACCAAGTTTTTGCCCTTTCAGCTCATTTACAGTTGCCACCCTGCCATACTGCCAATACTGTTCTCTGCAATGGGCAACCCTGAGGAGATCACCTACAATCAGTACATGACAAAGTTAGCAGATACATTAATTAAGCTTCAGGCTGAAGCTTTTACAGAAACTACGCTGGTCAGAACAAGAGGACGCCAGCAAGATAATACTAACTGCTGCGCTCTTCCAGAGTTTAAGGTTGGAACCCAAGTATCCTATCATGATAAGGTTATAGGAAGAGCACACAAGCTTGATACCATCTGGAAAGGCCCATTGGAAGTCATCAAGCAAACAGGCCAACACGCATACACCATCAAGGACGTTTCAGATGGACAACTCATAAATAGAGTCCATGCAAGGTTCTTAAAACCTTTTCACACTTTGCCAAACAATAGCATCTAAGTGAGATTTTTATACTTTTTAAAGAATACAAATAAAGCTTTTCAAATTGTTTTTTATTGGGTTATATATCAGAACAAGGCTAGAGGTCGCCCTCCTGGTATTTATTGTCATCATTGTCATTGTCTTCTGTCTCCTCCTTGCTTTCCTCTGTACCCTCTTCTTGGTTGGCCGGGCTGGCACGCTGAGGCCCAGGTGTCACTACTGACATATCAGGATCTTGATCCCCAGCCAAAATTGCCACATCTTGAGGTAACAGTTTGAAGGGAAAGCGCCGGCTTTCTACAAACAGGAAGACAGCCACGCGCAGCCACAACTTCTTGTGTGCAGGGGAGAGATACAAAAAGGAAACAAGGGGTAACGGGATAGACTCAAAGTCCCAGTTGACCTGCCAGAGTCCGCCCTCAAGGGAATATCCATATCCCAAAATGAGGCAGTCCATGATGAAATCATCAATGGAAAGATACTCATCAGGGAGTATTGCCTTAATGTTACCAACAGAGTTTCTGAGCTTTTCCCAATGGGCGGCCATCCTTGCAAAGCTGTCCTGAGGAAGAAGCAAGTTGGGCAACAACATGACATTCCCACAAAGAATCATAGCCCATACTGCGGCTTTTTGATCACCATTGTGGAATGCATCCCAACACCGGCGGACCACTTTACCAAGGCAACTATCCCGCTGATCCCAATTATCCACCTGCAGCTTCTGATAGATTTCCAGGAACAGGGGAAGGTTCTGGAACCAGGATTGAATTATCCGGTAGGCTATTTGAATGACAAACCCTTGGTCCAGCCCATCTACAGGATCACTATTACACAAGACGTCAACGAGATTAAGAAGGTTGTGACCTAGGCGTTCTGCCAACACCTTGTTGTTGACAGAGAAGAAGCCAAAACTTGAGGATGTGATCCGTGCCTTCAAGTCTTGCCAGGGTCTCTGCTGTAGTACCAAAAAGAGGAACTGGCATTGCAATTTGAAGCCCAAGAAAAGGACACCACTATCAAAATTGGGCTCACTGATTTGGTATTGAACTGTTAGCAGGTTGCCAAATGTTGCTTGAGATGCAGAAGAACCCTGCACATACGCCCAGGTATTGACAGGCTGTTCCTCCAAATTGCCCAAAGAGATTTCTGCGCTCCGCCGAGTTGATTCTACTTGGGAAGGCAGGGATTTGGGATCTGGACGCGCCTGCTTGTGAGGAGGCTCCTCATGGCCCATACCAGTAAAAATTGTACTGGTATCCCTGTCACAAAGGCCACAAATATGTGTCTTCTTGGCATTGTAGGACATGGCTTGAAAAAGGGCCTAATCAGAAACCAACATAGCGGCAATGATGCTGCGTGCATCAGTGACACAGGAAGTGTTATAAGTGTTTGATTGGTGCAACATTATGGCTCTTTGATTATTTTCTTGACGGTAAAACTAAGTCAAGTTGGGGGAAATGTCAGGAATTTATACTGACTTTGTATTACCTTGTTTACCTTGGCAATCTGCCAAGCCAATAATTGCAGAAGCTTCCAATATATTGCCAATAGGCCTAATTGATCTAAGAAGCACTCCTAGCATAGATTCAGATTACTACTGCAAGAACAACCAGGAATACAATAACTTGCCAATTATGACTGGTTCCCAATTGGCTAGAGTTATTCCAAAATACTCTGGCAAACCGCCGGGTAGTAATGAGTGAGTCCTCCAAATATCAAATGCATATGATCAATTTGCAAGCAAACCGCCAGTGCCAGTGCAAATCAATGCATGAAAAGTTGCCTAGGAACACAACTATATGTGCTAAAAATAGAGTAATCAATTAGCGCCGCCACCGCCAGTGCGCTTATAGATTATGCTCTATTCTATGACAATCAAGTACCCAGTGCAGGGTACTATGATATGGAATCACATGCCATTGCATGGATGCCTGACTCTGGGGGTTGATGTCAGCAGTCTGGGGAAGAAAAGACTGACCAAGCAAGAGTTAGAAGCGCCAGATGATCTTATCCTGGCAAGAGAGCGCAATCTCTATAAAAGCCCTTCCATTGGACTAATGGAAGGCAGACAATAAAAACCCTTGCCTACTGTAGAACGTTTTCACAGTAGAAGAATATCCAAGTTCAAAGACTGTTGTCAGTACTTGAAGAACCAAGCAAGCCGCCCGTATAGCAAGCTGCTTGTAGTTGCCTCCCTTACCCTTGCTTGCCGTTGCAGTGCTAAGGAAAAACCAAACGTTGCAAGTAACGCTTGACGCCATACAAGCTAATATCAACATTAATGACAAAAAAATCTTTATTAATCAACAAAGCAAACCTTTATCAGACCGCCAGGTCTGAGAGCAGAACCAAAAGTTCTGACAGCCACCAATTGGAGTGCACAGAAGTGACCTCCCAGAAGATCTGAGCAGGCAGCCACAACATCTCAAATTTCCTTCTGGTCATGCCAATTTACACCTAGGAGATTTTTTTGTTCTTCAACATCAGAGACATAATCCAAGAGTGCAACTCCATGACTTTCAATCAAGTGGATCTTGTGGCTTATAATCATACTGTGCCTTCCTCTGTCAGGAGGTCACTGACATGTTTACCAAGATGGCCCTGAACACTCACAGCAGTAGCCAATTATCAAAGGATTCACAGATGCCTCCTTGCAAGTCCCTGGCATACAAGCCAATCATTGTGCTCCCTGAGCAAGAGTATGATACCATATACTATCAATTTCTCCAATTCAATCAAGGCAACAATGTGCCCCTGGGACCTACAGCTACCACTGCCCCTAGTCAATCCTCCAAGTTGACTGGAACCCCCCCGCCAATCAGGTTTTCCCCCCCACAACCCAGCCTGCCAACTAGTCCTCCCCCTTTACTCTCACATATTGCTAAATAAATCTCACCCTCAATCAATGTTTAATTATATAATTTATTTTGGTTTAACTTGGCTGTATTTTTATTATTATAATATATATTTTACATTTTAATACAATAATAATTGATTTTAAATATACCATAAGTCAAATTCAGCTGATTTAATATTTATTAAGTCTATTTATTTCTATTATAAACTTAATTTTTTTTGAGCACTACAATAAAGTGAATTTAAAAAATACAAGTACTACAGACCAGCCAATCAGAATTGGTATTAGTGTTCCATTGTCTTTAATGCTTGGATCAGACAAGACACATCTCTGTTATTGTGCCCAGTTTAACTTAGTACAGTAGTTTTAAAAGCTATGGCAGCAATCAAAAATACTTCAGATTTAAACAAATTCAACTCAGATGTAAACAAATTTGAATCATCTTAAAACAAAATTGAAATGAGCCTAAATCTATTTTAAATTGATATAAATTTATTTATTTTTACTTTTGTTTACATCTGAGTTATTTTGTTTAAATCTGAGAAAAATTTGTTTAAATCTGAAATATTTTTGCTTGTCCCGTAGCTTTTAAAACTACTGTACTTATTTAAACTGGGCGCAATAATAGAGGCATGTTTTGTCTGAGCCAAGCATCAAAGACAACAAATATTAATGCTGATTTTGATTGGCTGGTCCATAGCACTTGTAGTTTTTTAAATTAACGTGATTTTTATTGTTACAAAAATATTAAATTTATAGTATATAAACATATACTGTAGATTCAGAACCTGTTGGGAAAAATGCGGGATTGTCATATTCTTTTTTGCAAAATCATCATTTTAATGGAATATTTTTCATCTTTTTTATTTAAAAAAGTAGTTTTTTCTATGATGAAAATTACTTTGCTAAGTTAGTGAGTACATGCAAAAGAATATGAAACCCCCAAATTTTCCCAACAGGCTCTGAATATACAGTACTAAAATAGTCTAATAAAAAAATAATCCACTTCATCACATATATATGGTCTGAAATACATTGTTTACATATAGCCCCTGAAGTTATTATCTTTTCTAAGAAATTTGTGTTCTGCAAATGATTAGTATACTAAATGAAGAACAAATTATATTGTACTTGGACAAAGCATGCCACCAAGTATACCTGGAGTGAGTTGATATATACAAAGAGTTATATGGAATATTACTATATTGTAAATTCAGAACCTGAACGTAAAAATGCGGGATTGTCAAATCCTTGGTCCAAAATTTGGACCCTTTTGCAGGATAGCCTTTTTTTAATTAAATTAATTTTTTTGAGTATTTATTTGAATTTTTAAAAATGCGGGAACTCATAGACACTTTGCAAAGTTCAAGTTGAACTGCATATTTCCAATGGACAAAATGAATTAACTGGAATCAGATTTGAAGCGTTCAAATCCATCAACCATTTTCATTAAGTTTATGTTTTTTGAAATTGGGGGATTGTAAAAATCCAAGAACCAAATTTCAAATCGCTTTTGAAATGCCACTAGTAAACTCAAATAATAATTGCGGGAACTGGAATCCAAATTTAATGTACAAAGCACACTAGAAAACACCAACCCAAATCAAGAAGCTCCACTCTGGATAAAATCAAATGAAAAATACAATCTAAACACCCATGTTGACATGAAATTAAGTGAATGAAAATGGTTCAAATCTGGAACAATGCAATATTCTGCACTTTAAATCACTAAAATAGCGACCATAAAACCATATAATGATATATGAGCTACTCTCCTGATGATGCAGAGCCTTTAAAAGTTTTGGCCCCTGGCTACGCCGGGGGCCATAAAACTTTCTTTCAAGGAAGAAGGAGAGAGAGCAAAGATAAACCATTAGTTTACTAACTATGTATTCATGTATTGCTACTAAGGATACTTGATTACAGTATATTTTAAAACGCTAATAATTCTACTTTATTAGTAGTGTTTTTTAAAAAATCTACTGTAATCAAGCATCTAAATTTTAGCCATCCTAAAATGGAATAGGGTGATTTTTGAGAATGCCTATGATTCCTAAAAGAAATAGCACAAATCCACTCTATATCCTTTAGCATCCTTTTTGAGACATCAATAAATTATATTTATTTCAAATTCCTTGCAATAATGATTTGAAATTTGGTTCTTGGATTTGACAATCCCGCAATTTTAGATTTGTTAATTTTTACATGATGTCCATGATTTGATTGAAATACAGGAAACCTCAAGTTGTACATTAGAGTCCTGCATTTCTGATTCATGTATCCTGCATTTGTTTGCTGAGTTTTGTCTTTTGTTAGTTGAGTTATCTGCTCAAGAGATTTGAAATTTGCCAATTTAAATAAACCAAAAAAATCAAAATAAATGGTTGATTTTATTAAATATTTTATTTTTCACTCAGCTGAGTTGCCCGCAAAAATGATTTGAAATTTGGACCAAGGATTTGACAATCCTGCATTTTTACGTTCAGGTTCTGAATTTACAG
>QTSX02002537.1:0-28641 GCA_014839935.2 Entomophthora muscae | reverse complement strand
TCAGTCTAAAAGCAAAATCAAGGTGGATCCAAATCTAGTGTAATTTAGTATAAATCCCTTATTTTTATTTTTTAGACTGAGTTGTATTTGTTTTTTAACTGAGATTTTTTTGTTTATCTCAACAGATTTGAAAACTACTGTACATTCATTTTCCTATTGTCATAAATTAGGATGCATATTAGAATGGTCAAGATTATCATTGTATTTGATCCTGATGATCAAGGCTATTCTAGTTGTGCACTCAAATCTGTTGGATATGACATATTTGCATTCCTAATTGGAATTTGGATTCTAAGACGTTCTTTCCAGCCCATTACATCCTGATGGATTGGGTTCAGGAATTAATAGTGATTGCCAAAGTGGGTAGCTGCAACTACAGCCCACTCTGGAGTAGTGCAAACTTACCCTTCCCCGTTGGATTGTCTGGATCAGCTCTAAAAGGAAGGAACACAGATGCAAGAGCCTGGTGGATCTCAGAAGATTATGTAATATTCCAATTGATGGTGCAAGTGTTAATAACACCTCTGCAGCCATTGTGCAGCCATCACAGTACATAACTCCCCTTCTTTCTCCAAATAAAACATACTTTTACATGTTTTACACATTGCCTTTAACTCTATTCAGTTGTTACCTTATAAATAAAGGGTAAAGGCTCCAGAGAAGAAGGCTGGTATTAATACGTGTTTAGGCCTTACAAGCCACACTCTACAAGGCAGCAAGATATAAGTTCAACCCAAAGACATCTCCAAGGCCCAAAATACAACACCCATATTGCCCTGGAATACAACTTTAGAACTATAATGGGTTGTCTATTATGCCCATCTTGGCCCTACACCTAATGAGGCCAACCACTTATGCAAACTACTTTGATACCCATCTATCTAATACATCAAACCTTAATGCATCTAAATGGCTTTGCAAAAGCTTTCTCAGGACACCATTATCAGTGACCAATAGTTATTTAAGAAAGTTGGCAATCAGTATCTGATTTACATCTTCTCTGGCCTCTGCCTATCTCTTATATTACAGAAACAAAAATACTTCACATAGTGTGATAACTAAGGCCCATTATTAGCTTCATAAACACTAATAACGGTAAAACCATTTCCTGCTTATTCCAGATGGCATTTCCAGCTGTCATGATTTCCAGCTTAACTATTGTGTGCTGCTTCACATAAGTTCAATTTAGTCTCCTTCAATATACCTTCCACACTGTTAGTATTGATGTGATGGGATCTATTCAGTAATCCTATCATGTTCTTGATTTATTCTGATTGTAATAAAGCACTTCAGTAAATGGGTTAAATCTAGATCAACTAAACCTATTTCTGCTAAAACCACTGCAGCTTTTCTTATATAGTATATATCTTATTATCATAGTTTTCATGAGGTGCTTTTATCCCATGTCAGGTCTAATTTCAATGCTCTCTTGGTGGTATCTGTGGTTGAGGCTCTAGGCTCACATCAATTATTCTCCACAATGTATAATTAATCTACTAGTGGCATAGTGGATTAGGCTAGCTCTATCTTTATCTCTTTAATGAAAAATTTATCATATTCTGATGTTGTTATTTAGGAAATTTACTTGCATATAGCTCTATTTTTCCATTGTCTTAATAAGCATAGAGCTAATGAGTTCTTCCCTTTTTCTATACAGGCGTGAGGTCACTAGTTCCTCTTGTTTAGTACCCCTCTTGTGATAGCTAATTATGCTCAGAATGCTGAAAAACACATCAAGGATTCAGTCAATTGTATCATAGATACCTGAGCTACTTTCTATGTAACTTATAAGACTAAAGCACTAGAGCTTATCCCTTAAAACTTAAACTGAGCCCCCTATCAGAATTTCAGTTAGGTGATCAAGTATTATAATACCAATACTGTGTTTGAGGATGAGCTCATAAAGTTGACTTCATCTGTATTGACCATTTAGAGTTTATCTATAAGAGGGGGTCTGAATACACTGCCAAGATCCTGTCTAGTGGGTGTCATTTTAATTATTTACACACTAAGTTTCTCCTGAATTATATCACTCAAATGTCAATATAAAAGAGAGAAATGTTATTATTGATTAAATAAATATTATTTTGATTTTTCCTATGGTGATTTTTGATCTTGATGAAAAACTTCAAGTGCTTTTTTCATCTTGCTTCTCAAATATCTGATATTTCCTTATAAGGATTACTTCTAATTTTACCTCTTTTCATAAGCCACTATTATCTGAGACCCAACTATCTCTGTGGCTGATAATCTAAATATATACCTGATTTTTTTGGTTGCTAAAAAATATATAATATTATACTATTTTGACAGTAAAATCTAATTTCAACTCACTCTCTTTTATTCTGAGTTTTTTGTACTTTAGTGTATACTTCCTAGTCTTGCCTAGAGAATTATGAGAGAGGGGAGCTAAACTAACTAAGTTTGGCTCCCATGTTGGGAAAACAATCCACTAGGGTACTATCCAGAGGGCTAATGGAATGGCTGCTTTAAACAGGGTCCACAATAAGGAGATGGGAGAAAGGCTTTGAAAAAGCATTCAAGCCCCAGTGTCATGAATGAAATTTCAATACTTGTATTTAAAACCCTGTAATCAAACCCTAGGCCTCAGGAAAAGCCTTAGATTGACCAGGGTAGACAGGAGCCTGCCAGGCCGCCAGTTGGGTCAAACTCTGGCCCGCCAGAGATGCCTTGCCCCAACCAGGAGGAACAGGAACCTGCCAGCCTGCCAAGTGTTGAGACTTGAAGTTCAATATCAACATTGGAAACCCCAGAATCAAACCCCAACCCTCCAAAGGTTACTCAAGTCACCCAGGATAGACAGGAACCTGCCAACTCACTGAGTTACAAACCCAAGTTGTTGAATTACTCCAAGACCCGCCAGTTTCCTAAGGACATTTCCCTAAATGATCACCAGATTGCTGCTGACCTTGTGCCAAAAAGATCCAGACCTATGCAGAGGTTGTATCTTGCCTAAAGGAAGTTAAAACAAAGCCTACTTCTAGCCCTGCCAATGACTACCAGCAGCTGTCAGTCTCCAGTCCAGAATGGGTAATACAATTTGACTACTCAGGTGATGTGGTGAACAGTAGCAGCAGAACAAAGTATTGTCACTTCTGTTCACCAGAGCAAGCACAACCTGGATCTGCCGCCCTTGAGACTCTAAGCCAAGATACATGCCCTGCCAGTGCCTTGTCTGCAAACCTGAACCCTGAAAAATCAAAGAAGCAAAACCACATGGTATAAAAGCCCCAGTGGTATGGGGTTGACCATATTGTCATTTTTGACAATAAAGTTTTATAAACCTTTGGTTTGAACAAATCCTACCTTATCTAGTCTTAGTGATCTTTCATCTCAACTCTGACCAAGTAGACAATCAGACAACCACCACTTCCAGAGACCAACCTGCTGACCCGCATCAGGCACTATACCATCTCCCTGGAGCCCCCTTTGGACCTGTGCATTTTACCAAATACCTGCCCAACTCCAATACTTGGAGTACGGCTTGGAGACCATCCTAATTGCCAGTCCCTTGGCAAGAACTAGAGAGACTGAATACATAGGACGTATAGGAAAGTGGATAGAGATGCTGCCCTTATTGTTCAAAGACAAGTACAATTATCTACCTACATACTTTGTCCCCATGACTCTGCCCTTAACCCCACAACCTGACTGCCCAATGGAACCCCCCACTGCCGCCAAGACCATGTCCACTCAAATTTTTGGAGTACTCTACATTACTTTGACAGGAATGGTAGACACTATGGTGCCCAACTCTGGGCCCTGGTCTTTGCTTGGGCAATCTATATCATATATTATCAAGTTAGCACCCATCCTATGGTGGGCATTATCCACTGGCCTGGCAGTACCCTGTCTGGAGTCACCTAATGCCTCTACCTATACCTGGCTTCCTTACACCCTGGGTGTCATTTCTGACACTAAACAGGGGTTATAATTATAGGTGAGAAGATTTTTCTGAGGGGGGTGTTGTGTATATACTTCTGGGAAGTATAATAAACAAGATAAAGGGGAAATTTAAGAAGAGAATGATAATTTATTGGATATGAATATAGGAATATATATAGTATCATGGAAAGACACATACTGTCCATGTACATCATTAAAGTCATTAGGCTTATCTTAGTAATTTTCCTCTTAATTCACAAGGCTTATTCAAGTTGTGTTCTGCTTAGGATCTGGATTTTTTGATCCCCATAATAGATGGTCAAATGATAGTAGTGCCACCAACTTAATGATTGGTTGGTGCACCATTCAGTGACTCATTTGGTGAGATACTCAGGGTGTTAATTCCCCAAGAGGAATTAATTGAATATGTTGCAGCAGGGGGTATTATATAGTATTTAAATTGTTTACAGTGTAATCTAAATACTCCAGGGCAACTACAGGGGCAGGTAGAGATTTTGGCTCTGTTATCAAGAAAAGGTCTTTTTCAGAGGCCAAGATTCTTATGAGGTATTTTCTGTACATCATCATACCATATTTCCAAACAGGCAAGTCATCCATAATATGAAAGAACAGCTGAAGATTATCCCTCAAGGCATCAACAAAAGGACTCAAAATTCATAATAGTTCTGGGAAAGTATACTGGATAAGCAGAAAAACAGGTGCTAGGTTCATGAGCACAGACTAAAAAAGGTAATATCATAATTAAGCCCCTCTTCAAAATCCAGAGATTAAACTAGGTGGAAGACTGGAAATAAGAAAAGCCATGGATTTAAAGCTTGAATTTAAAGGCCAAGTTACTCAAGTTCAAACTTTGGTTTGGGACACCAGGGGCTGCGGAGCAGAAGGGCAGGGAGAGACTGGAAAAATCTATTTTTTCTTTCAAAGAAAAGCCATGAGGCTTTAAATTAAGTCTATAGTAAATTAATAAGTAAAATTTAGCTTAAAAATAAAAGCCAAAAACAGATAAATCTGATTGTGATCCACTAATATTCACTTTTAGGGACCTAGAAGACAAGACAGGCAAGTCTAGCAGTGGGGGCTGGATAGGGTGGGGTGTGAAAGACAAAAAGAAAATAGGGGGAAATCAAAGGGTTTGATTGGCAACAGTGCCCATGTTGACACTAAAAATGTTGACAGTGTCCATGTCAACACTATAGTAAAGTGACAACCCAATTTTACATAATGTTGTCTCCTGGATGTTGACACTTTTTTAAGTAATGGCACACTTTACCTGAACGTTTTTAACATATAAAATATTTTTTTAAATTGCATTAATATACTAAAATAATCACAGAGAGTTCAAAAATGCAATAAAAAATACCACAAGTAATAAGAATAATGAGATATAAGCAAGTATTCTTCAATTTACTATGTAATTTACACTCTTTACTATAAAACTATTTTTTATTCCCATAAAAAATAAAATTCCAATGAGACAAAAATAAAGATATTTATATATAATAATAACTACAAAATATAAGAAAATTCTAATTTTAATTTATTATACTTTATATAAGCACAACTGAAAATATCTCATACCTTAAAGATAAATTAACAAAATATAAGATATTTATTACAAAGCCACATTAAAACTGTATCTTAAACTTACTATTTATACCTAAAAAGCTTTTTACTATCCAAAAAATAAAAAAGTATATATAAAATCCAAAAGTGAAAAATATACAGGCAAAGTAAAGCAAGGTTTATTGGGCTAATTAAAGCCACCAGCAAGAGCAGTTGCAACATCTTCTAGGTACTTCTTGATCTCTGCCACCTTGTACTTCTTCTTCACCACCTTCTGAACGCCCTCCTGTTAGTCCTGGTCCTTAAAATTTCTCTTCTTGGGGGCCATCTGGTTGGCCAGGTTGCAAAACTTGGCAACAGTCCAGGCCTGCTCCTCCTGCAGCTTCTGTAAGAACTTGTTGTACTTGGGGGTTGGACCCAAACTTCACCTTCAGGTGCTTGTGCCACACTTCCATGCTGGACGTGGTCTTCATCTCCCTCTTGAGGCAGGCGCTCTGGCAGTTCCATGGCGCTGTGGCCCTGCTCTTTCCTCTCCAGGCAGTCACCTTCTTGCCTACCCATTGCTGCTCAAAGTAATCAAGGTAGCCCTTGAAGATGGTGGAGTGCTTCTTGATATAAGCATCCTCCAGGAGGGCCTTGAATCCAATCCCAGTATGCTCTGGCCGCACAAAAGCCAAGGCAGAAAACTGGATGATGGAAAAGCAGCACTTCCCTTTACCATCATTAAGATACTTGTCAAAAAGCTCCTTCTTGCTTTTGAGATTTTTGATGAGGGCCTGCCTAAAATGGAAGAAGTAGCCCTGAACTTCTCCAGTGAAGGTGGCCTCAAAGGCTCTGAACTGAGCTTGCTCAAAGTCCATTATGATCACCTTTGGCCCAAGTGAGCGCACATGAGCTAGCTGCTCTGCGGCTATGGTGAACTCATCCTTCTTGGCAGAGGAAGGGTTCACTCTGGTGGTGTGAGTGGGAGGGGGAGCTGGTTGGTGAGAAGGGAGCTCAAAGCATCCTGGACAATTTAAAATGCTCTGGTGTAGACTTATGTCTTGGCACCAGGCAGGAGGAAGAACATAAGAGGGATAACCTGGTCATTGAACTGCCCATGCAGGACCCAAAGCTGCTTAAAGATGGTTGGGCAGGTTGCAAATGTGCTGTCGCACAGCCAGGTGGTAACAGTATTGAGCTGCTCCAGGTTTTTGGTTGTGGCATAGGCTATAATCCTATCCTTCACTTCCTGCCCATTGTCATGGAGCAGGAACATCTCATCATCCTTGGTTTTCTTGAGGGCATTAGAAAGGACCAGATCTTCAATTGTGGTGGCACTCTTGGCCAGGGGGGTTGAGGCTTGATGCCTATCACTAACAAACTTAACCAACTGGGTGTGGATTGGCACCCTCTTCAGATTGGTGGGGGAGAGTTGCTTACAGGCAAGCACAGCCAGCTGGGTGGGGGAAAGGTCCTTGAAGGTAGGCATGATCTGCACAAGGTATCATTTCAGGAGACAGGCAATGGTAGTGTTGGGCATGATACAGGTATGCCTGCCCTTAATGGTTTGTATCAAGTCCCTGCGCTCAGTATTGAGCCACACTGGGCAGGAACAGTTCTCACAGGTATAGTGCTGGCTCTTGAAGCCATGGTTGGCGTTATTGCAACTGAAGATGTAACTGTTGGCCACCATGGCTGGCCCACCTTTGACACTCATGATGGGAAAAAACTTTGGTAAGGTGGAAGTAACCTTGAACTTCCCGTCAACATTGCAGATATTGTGGGACAACAGAGGGTCCCATGAGCCAGCAGGAGCATGGCAGAAGCCAGGGAAGAAATCAGAGCAGGGCTTTGTATCATCCCCATATGAATTTGAAGGGGGATTTAGTGGGGGGAAGCAGAAGGGGGCTTATCTTGGTGCTCCTCATGTGCAGGAGACTTATCCTTGGGTGAGGTCTTTTTGGCCTGGCGCCGCTTCTTGGTTGGCTCCTTGTCTGAAGCTGAGTTGTAGAAACTGTGATCATTAACTGAACCCTCAGTTTCCTGGTGGGATACACTATCTAGAAAGACACAATCTAGAAAACGTTATCTAGAAAACACCATCTAGAAAGACGTCATTTAGAAAACGCCATCTAGAAACCCTATGTCAAATTTCTGGCAGAACTGTATCAAATAACTTAAAAATTAATAAAAACCCCAAAAAATTCAGAATAGTAAGAAAAACATAGGGCTAGACTCAAAATAATCCAAAGATTTCAAATCTGCAATAATAATGTGGGATCATCTAGTATCAACTTTAGTGTGCAAATCTCCAAAGTCAACACACCCCAAAGCTGTGATATTTCCATATTAATATATGCTCCTACATTTGTATCAATTTACTAAAAATTAATTAAAAATTAAATGTTTGGAAGTAAAGTATTTAATGGAAGAGTAACTTTATCAGGCTTCAGTCCCAAACGTCTTTTCAATGCCTTTAAGATGGGTAGGGCAGTCTTCTCCATGTAATAGGTCAAAAACTTCTTGGTAACACTTGCAAACTTGACCTGCTGATCTGCATGCTTGGATAAAACAGCTTTGCTTTTGATGGCCTGAGGGTAAAAATGGTCCCCATGGATATACCAGATCTTCAGCTTTTTGATAATCACAATGAATCTGGGCTTCTTTATCTTAACCAGGCAAGAAAATTGATTGTACCAGCCTTCTAGTGATGAGGTGGTCTTAGTTACACTGTCCTTAATCTGATTATTACAGTTCCATTTAATGGAGACACTACCCTTGCATATATAAAATCATCAATGAAGCATTTTAAAGCTGAAAACCAAATATTACATATCCTTTTATGATAAGGAATAAAATTAGTATATCAAAAGTGGTTTTTAATGGCTGTGTTACAGAAAGATAGTACTATCAAAGGTGAGTTAATTTGAGTTGATATATTATATGTGGTCATAAATTAATATCATACTTTATTCCCAGTTAATAAGGAAAAGGCTTGGATTTATCACATAAAAGTATAATTTATTATTTGATTCCAGATGCCGTCTTTCTAGATGCTGTATTTCTAGATGGCGTATTTTAGGGTATTTATTAAGTGTTTTTATATTCAAAAAATCTTATTTGGATAACACTCTTTTTGTTACAATTTGTGATAGTGTTTTCTAGATGCCGTTTTTCTAGATGGTTTATTAGAAACCAATATGTAAAAAATAACTATTTAATTAAATTTTTTAATTTTTTTTAATTTTGCCGATAAAATTCTGACCCTATCACAAATTTTTTTCTAGATGGCGTTTTCTAGATGGCATATTGCACCAGTTTCCTCTCCCCCAGTGAAATTAGTGGGGCTCTTCTCAGGAGAGGGCTCAGGGGAGGGCTTGGGAGTGGCCTTCTTTAATGATACAGACTTCTTCTTGATGGCTTTGTTGGGCTTAGAGGGACTCTTGGTTCCTTTGGGCTACTTTGAGGTGTTCTTGTCCTAAAATAATAAGTAAAAGGGTTTAAAATAAAGCAATGTATTTAAAAAACAAACAAAACAACTTAAAAAACATAATATAATAAAAATAAAGTTTATATGGCTTTTATTGGCATTTAAAAGGTAAAAAATACTTGTATAGTTTTTATTTTATTAAAGTTATAAATAACAAGTTAAAAGTTAAGAGAAATATGTAAAATTATTATATTTAGATGTAGATTTTATTTTAAAAATTGGAAAATATGAAAGAGAAAAGTAAAAAACAAAATATCAAAAAATCATATGATTCTATTATGTAAAACATAAAGTTTCATATGTGAGAACTGAAAAGTGTTGACATTATGAGTGGCAATTAGTAAAAAAAGCTGAATTCTCACTGAAAATTAGAAAAATTGTAGACATTATTTTTGACAACATTCTTACTGTTAACATTTTTTTGAAAATTTACTATGAAAAAACAATGTAACTTAATTAAATTTATGCAGGCTAGCAAATATTAGCCCTTTTCTGTGTATTTTTGTTCACATAATAAAATAAAATGAAAACATAAAAAATAAGTTAAAAAATTATCAAAGTTTTATTCTTTTATTAAAAATAATATTTTGATAGTGGTAATATGATATTTTACCATTGCAGTTATGTGAAGTTGTTAAGAAAGTTGTCTTCAGTATTGAAAAGGGTAAAGTGTCAACAACGTCACTTACAACATTCTTTATATGAGGTGACATATTAATCTAGGCTTAATTGCGCCACTCTAATTTTCTTAACTCCACCCTGGGGATGATCACAAGCAAATAGATGTCATTTACAAGTGTCAACATTATTTTTAATAATAGATTCTATAGTAACTTACATAGTAAGTCACGCTTAAATTGTTGGATCACCGTTAGCACCCAATTCACTTAATATATTAAAGCCAGAATAAGTGCCACATATATATTTATAACATGAACTTTTCAACAATCAGCTATATGTATAATGTCTCTTTTGATATATTAATTAATAAAAAAATATTTTTAAACCCACACGTAATTTTTTATTGCAGATGATTCAGTTCTAGTATTAAAAATAAGTTTGGGTTAAAAGTGTCAACATTGACACTTTTACGCTGTGAAAACAAATAAAAAATAAACCAATTTTTATTAGTAAATGTAAAAGAAAATTTGGTTAAATCAAGGATTTTATTAAGATTAATATTAAATTGTGTCAAAATGACCACAATTTTTTCGTGTTTTATGGGTTTGCACCCCAGAACACTTTAAAAAAATAATCAAGCTAGCACAACTAGCAAAAAACATAGGAGATTTTGAGTTTTGAGTCAACAGTGGCCATGTCAACAAAGTGTCAACATGGCCACTGTTGACATTATTATATTTTTGATATGGGTGCTGTTGCCGTTTGATTTGAGGTTTTACTCTTTTATTTGGAAGAATAGGCAATAAATGAGCCTTGATGGCTTCTGCTTGCTTTTAAGGGGTCATTAAGGAATAATGATCCCTTTTCTTGGGAAGGGATCAGGTGCCAACTTCTGATTGTGTCAGGGAACTAACCCTGATCTGCTGGCTTGCTAGTGTTTGGGAATTGGCGGGTTGCAGACTGGGTGGGCAGGGCCCGCCAAAGGATTGGTGCTAACTTAAATAGGTAGATCATTGACTTGCCCACTCATGATCACAGGCTGGCGGCAGGAGCAATAGTATCTATTAATCCTGTGAGAGTAATATATACAATCCCAAAAAGCTTGTTGGTATGGTCTAGGGGAAGCTCAGCGGCAGATGCAGGCATTGGTTTAGGGGTGACAGACGGTTTCATGTTTAATTGGTAGGCAGGGAGGAAGTTGTATTTATCTCTGAACAGGCAGGGTTCAGTAACGTGACAAGGGCCTTTCCAGGTTTATCTGGTTAACTCTTTAGTTCTGGCCATAGGGGTCTCAAGCTAATGTATTGTTGACAGTGTAGTCCTTGTAATTGAGTTTCAAGGGGTATTGCATAAAATAGACAGGACCAAATGAAGCATCTGGCAGATGATACATAGCTGTCAGACTGGCAGACTGGCAGGAGGGTCAGATAATTTTTGAGTTAACTGGCAGAGGACAAGGATAAAATACAACAATAATTGGGGAAACCAATATCTCATAACCTTTATTTAAAAATGACAATGGGGATTGATATTAGCCTGGTAGGTATTTATACCACACTGCCAGGCTTCATTTTCTTGTCAGGGTTTCTGAGCTTGGGCGGTTTGGCATTGGGGGTCTTAGATGGCAGGGTGGTTCTCAGCACTAGCAGGTTGCCACTGGCCACTTTGGGGTGAGAAGACTTTGAATCTTCCTGTTTGGCAACTTGGTTGTTGGGTGGCCCTTCAGGTTTAGTGCCACTTCCTGGCCTTTGGGGGAGTTTGGAACAACTCTCATTGAGGAACTTGTGCATTTCACCAAGAAAACCATTGGTGTCAAGTACTGGTACCTTAGGGAAACTCCCAGCATCTTGCACTGGCAGTTTGCTTGCAAAAACCTGCGGGGTAGTTAAGGGTTCAAATCCCAGCAGGTTGGTAACAACTTTGTCAATTGATAGTGGGCTTCCAGATTCCCAGCCTTCAGAACTGGCGGTCTGAAAAGGGGTTTGTTCAGGGTTTGACTCTGGTTCTGTACTTTAGGATTCAGGTACATATAAATTGTCATTCCTGACATATTTTCTGGAATAGAATTTTTGTTAGGGTTTCTCACATATGCTGTAGGACTTTCCAAAATATCAGAGGATCACTTGGTTGTCTGGGAAAAGAAGATGATGACAAATGCTCATAAATTAGAGCCTTGGGAATCAATGTGTTGGTTTTTGATTGGCTGGATCTTATAAATTTAAAGTGGGGCCTAATTGATAACGGGAGATGATCTAACTGGATCTGTTTTTTTTAGCAGTGAGGGAGCAAAGAAGACCTTCCAGGGGGATTAGAGAATTATATCAAAACAAATCTTGCATCTACTGTGTGGGCTAAGTCTTCTGATATATTTGGAAGTTTGGTAGAATTTTGAGATAACCTCTTTGTTCTTTTGTGAAAGAGGGATATATCCTGTGTCAAAGGGGAGAGAAACTTTACAAGCAGGCTACTGTAAGTTCTTTTTTCCTAGGGCCTTAAAGTAAATCCCTTGTTCATCCCTTAAGACTAACCCATGGTTTATTACAAACCTGGTGTTAAGGCTAAAATCTTGCTTCTATATTTTTTATACCTAAAGTAGCACAGAATAGTTTTTATGGTTTGGACTGTTGGTAGTTAGTTCCCTAATTGTACTTCTATCACTATACCTGTGGACAGTATGGTAAACACTGTTGTGAAGACATAAGAATTTATTAAATGGTAAAAACAGGTTTTTATTTGGTAAATCAAGCAATTATACATATTAAAAATATCAAGGGGGTCAAGAATGGGGAACTTAAGGAAATACAGACCACAACAGGCACCACATGGAAGGAATAGTTGTCTTCACAAATATTAACAGTAGATCTAGAATCCAAAAGGATCCTTGTGGCTTTACTTAATGAGAATAATAGTGTTGGTGCCACCAGGTGTGCCAAGCTTATGGGATTAATATCATGTATAATTAAAGAGTCCACTTTATTTATCAATTGAGAGTTACAACTACTATTTTTATAGACTACATTAGGTTTTATACTGTCTCCTAATAATTGATTGGGAAATCACTCAATTGCACTATTGATTAACAGCCAGTTATTATGCATATTGGTCTTTTAACATGTAATCTAATAGAACAAGGCAGAATTCTAAAATACTGTTAATGTTTTGCTGTCAAAGTGTTAAAATTTCCCCAGTGTCTGTTAATTTTCCACCAAGAATTTTTAATGATATGCCTTTTTTGCAAACTTCATTAGGAAATGGTCCCCATGGGTTATTCAACTTCTTATTGTAGCAAACTGTCTTAGAGAAGCGTTTGAATGTCCTCTTAATATTTTCATGAGACACTGATCTTCAACACAACAAGTAATTGCTTAGGCATTTAGCCTTTCAAACACTGCTTAAGGCAATATCTAGTGCTCCTTAAACTATTTCTTATATGGATTGTGTAAGAGAGGGGGGCTAAACCAACTAATTTTGGCTCCCATCCTGGGGGAAGAATCCACCAGGACACCATCCAGTGCAAGACTGGTATGGCCACTTGAAGGGGCGTCCACAAAGAGGACGTAGTGTCAGGGATCCAGCCTGTGGGGGGTTCTTGGGAACTTGCAGGCGGACAACCTGCAGGCCTGGCAGGGAGGGCCCACCACAAGATTGGAGCTAACTTTACAATATAAGATAACAATTTTCCCAGGAGGGCCCAAGGATCCGCTTGCAGGTACCATTGAATTAATCAAGCCAGGTAAGGGTGATGTACATCACTCCAAATATCTGAGCGGAAGTGGATTCATTGGCTGCAATGGATTCCTGTGGGTGGTTGGGCTGCAAGGTGAGAGGTGGTGTCATTGGAACTAAATAGGCAGGCAAATAGTTATACTTGTTGTAGAATAGCAGAGGAGGTATGGTGATTTTGGTGGCCTTCTCTGTAAATGGTCTCTGTCTCTCTAGTTCTAGCCTCTGGGTTGTAGATTAAGATTTCCTCTAGTGTGAAATCCAAATATGCCAGGTTTAGTGGATATTCTGTGAAATGTACTGGGCCAAAGGGAGCTCCTAGTGGACAATATAGTTCAGGTGGCTGGTCTGCGGTTTCTTGGGGTGAATAATTGGGAGACACAGAACTGCAGGAATTGGTCTGCAAATGAAATAGAACTAAAATTAAATATGGGATCACTTGGTTGAACCAAAGTTTCATGTCACTTTATTTCAAGAATGGCAATGGGCAACTTCCTGGTGGCCCAGGGTATAAGTATACACATCTTCCATGGGTAAACTTTTACAAATTCCTTTGGGCCTGGTGATACCATCTACCAGGGGTTTGCAGCCCTTGGTGGCATCCCTTGTGGGAGATATTTCATTGGCTGGTTCAAACTGAGAAGACTCAAATTTCCCTTTCAGGTTGCAGGGTTGGTCATCTTTGGGTGGCCTGTGTTCCACAGGAAGTTTCTTTGCTTCCCCTGCAGCAGTGGCCCAAGTTATTCTGGGATCTTTGGCTTGGCCTGCACTCTCATTGGTTGGGTTAACAGGAACCTTTGTCCTGGGGAGCCTTGATGCAAGTAATTTTAGCTCATCAAGCCTTAGGAGATTCTCTGAAATCAAATCCTGCTCTGGTTCAAGCCCAAAAATCTGCAGGCTGGCGGCCTGCAGGGTATTGGGGTTCAAATCCCGCAGTTGAGGTTTTCCTATGAGCATAGTCAACAGGAGTTTGTCATTTGTGACACGTAGAGGAAAATTGAGGGAAGTAAGAGTCTGAACCCATCAAGATGATCCTGCCCAGCAACCAGGGGGCGCGCTTGGGAGCGTGCTCAAAGGGGGCAACTCTTCCACAGGAACTATGGGCTTTAAATCCACAGAGGGGAGGAGCTCAGGGGGGTCCAAGTTCTGGGAGGTTTTTATAACAGACTCATGGGAAAACACCTCAAGGTCATCACACGTGAGACTCTTGACAAGGTTCTCACTAGTGACCAAAAGGTCTTGGGCGCACCCAGGAATATTGTCAAACAAGCCCAAAAGGTGACCAGGGTTGCCTCCCACATGGTGAAGGGAGGAGGAGAGCCAGTCCCATAGATCTGGGGTTGTAGTCCAACTCATCACTAACATGGGTACCAGAGTAAAGACCACAAATTTTCAAAACAGAGGCCAGCATTGTAGATAAATCAGTCTAGAAGAAGTCTAGTTTGAGATCAAAAAACCAAGCTTAATTTAACACCCAGATGAGTATGTAGGAAACTCTGGTGGTGTGAAGGTAAGGAGAACAGCAAAGTCAAGCTACTCTCTTTAGAACAACAAAGGGGAGTACTTGGGAGCAAAAAGAAAGCTGGGGCAACAACAAAGCAAACAGAAGACAAAAACAAACTTAGAATAGGTAAATTTGTCAATTTCTAATTTAATTGTAAAGTTCAAACTATATCTTAGAAAACCAAGACAATAAGCTATAATTTATAAGCTAACACCAAGTTTAGGGACTTCAAAGAGGCTAACAGAACCCGGGGGACAATGAAAAAAACAGAAGACAAAAGCAAACTTAAAACAGGTAAATATATAGGTTTCAATACTAATCTTAGAGTTCAAATAAAATCTTTGAAAACCAAGGAGGTAAGCTGCAATGTATATACTAATTCTAATTTTAGGAGCTATGGGGGACAACGGGACCCGGGGGAGGACAGCAAAGGTAAGCAAAGTTAAACAGCTTTACTAAAAACTCTAGATAATCAAAAGGGCAACAAAAAAGGCCCCAAAATTAAATCTAAAATCCAAGTATAAAGGTCTAAACTTTTATTGATAAGAATGAGCAAGCAGGGGACTGAAAGTCCCCTGTCTTGCTTTAAGGGAGGGGTTTGGATTCAGGGTCACCTGACTCAAGGCAAAAATCTGATTGGTTGCAGGAGAAATTTTGTAGAGGTGTGTCCAGTGATTTGGAGGGTTTTACAGTAATTTCTGTCTTCAACTCTGATTGGCTGGCATAAATGGAATAATTCAGAGCAGCCTTTAATCCAGTTGGATTGGAATTTGTTAATCCAACAAAAGTGCAACCAGATTGATTACACTTAATTTGTTTTAAATGTGGTCAAGCCCAAGCCAACAAATAGTCTAAATTAATTAGAGATTCCTCCCAGGTGGGAACATAATTCTGATCATTAGTGGTTACCAACTGGGAAGGATACATCAGGACAAATTGCTCGTCAAATGTGTGAGCTAAATTCCCAAGAGAATTAAGGGGTTTGGCTTGGATCTGAGAAGATTTCTTAGTGTGCTGAGGGAAGATGGTCCTATCCAGTTCCAAAGGGGGGAGTGACTTTACAGATCAATACATCTAATATTCCTTTATTCTTTAATCACCCAGGCAATGATCCTGGATATTGCTAATTGAAGATTGATCATATCTACTTCCCAAGCATCCCAAGCTATTGTGTTCCTGTAGATATTTTCCCAAATAATCTCCCTGATGGTATTATTAGGCTTACCATTCTTACACAGTACTTATAAGATTCCCTCCTACAAGCTACCTAAAAGAGATGGAAGGAAAATCCCTAATAATCATAATTATGCTATCTATATTTATTATAGCCCAAGATGATCTATGATTTCAATATCACATAATATTTTCATCACATGTCAATCTTTATATCCTTTTATGGTACTCATTAGTGTAAAAAAAAAAGAAGAAAAAAAAAAAAAAAAAAAAAAATTTTTTTTTAAAAACCTTCCCCCCCAAAAAAAAAAGGTCCTTTTTCCCGGTTTGTGGGTTGAGAGAAAAGTGTTTTCTCTCCATTTTTGTGCCCTTGACTGGTTGTTGTGTCTGTGTGAACCCAATTTCAGTGAAATTTGGGGGGTAATCCATATGGCAACAAAGATTTTAGGAAAGATAGACCATGTCAGAGCCCAGACAATAGGGCCAGCAATTAGCATTTATGTGTTCTAAGCTGGCAACACATACAAGCTTTTGAAAATATTAAAGATGGTCATAATGATAGAAACAGTGAGAATAAAAAACTGCAGAAAATTTAGTTCCAGTATTTCTTTAGGCACCAAAACTAAATCATTTTCCATAACTTCCAAACTTTTTAATATGAAAAGTGTTTTTTTATGAAAAATCAAAAATATACTGCTATGCTGCTTGTATTGCCTTTATTAATAATTTTAGTAGATCAAGTTAACTCTTGATAAGACAACCAGTGAACTATAGGGGTGTTGAATCTAGTAAGTCTATAGATAAATTAATTTGGGAGAGGACCTCCAATGAGGGAATTAAACACTAGTTGGGAATCTAACAGAATTTTTTAACCCAACTTTTGGGTCCAGCTTTGTTACAATGTTGCTTTATTTCTCTCTAATATATTCTTGATTGGACACTTGTGTTGTTCTCATTCTGTTTTTTGACCCATGGGGACTCCCCCAACTACAACACACACTGACTGTGTCACTGCTTTGTTGTTGTATTTCTTCCATTTTTCATCATATAACAAAATCCTAAATAAAAATAAATTAAGTTAAAGCTCTAGTTCTGTAGTTTGCTTTTTATCTGTTTATGATTATGAAGTTAGAATATAAACCTGCCAACTGTCATGTTTATAGGTACATTATATGTGAAATAGTCATTATTGGTTATATACAACCTCTTTTAGATATAAGTTAATAATTTCTAAAAAGATTCCTTGGATTTTATGCTAAATTTAGACACTCAGGATACCTTTTATACAGTTAATGTTTCTGATTGTTTATCTTAATTTAGATAGCTGGGTATAATGTTTGTGTACAGCTCACTTCACACAACAACTGAGTAATTTTTTTGTGAATTGGCTTGCTGTTGTGCTTCATATTTGGTTTGAGTTTTGATTCACTGCAACTGAGTGTGCTTTACCACCAATTTATATATTAAATATATTCACATTGAAAGATAACTGAACTGTTTTGTTTGTGATTGCAGGATTTCATAACATACCTTGATTGTTTTCTTTTGTCATCTGAGATTCTTGTTGCTTTGTTGAGTCATTTTGCCTATTAATGTTCAAAATATCTGTTAACAGAGTGTATATTTTATACTGGTACTCAGATTTTTTAAGTTTGAGCTCAGTTTGTTTACAGATGACTCAATTTTGCTTATCCTTGTAGCTTTAAAAACTACTGTGATAAAGCAGCTTTTCAGGCTGGAGCCAGGCCTAATTATGCTGAGATTGGGTCCAGCAATAAGCTGTGATGAGAAAATCTGTTTTAGGGCTGATCCTACCCAACAATGGGTAGGATCAAATCTCTTTAAAATTTATATTTAAAGTTTTAAATAAAGAACTGAAAAATATCTTGTTTCTTTTTTATTGTTGATTTTGCCACACCCCTTAGGCTTCAGTCCATAAATTTCTATTGGATGCCAAGCAGGTGGCACTACTTTTCATAGGGATAAATAGCCATCCCCACCTATGGCTTATTAGGAAAAGTTGGATTCCTCAAGTCTATGGAATCTAATAAATCAGATAAGATCCAGTTTTGCCATCCAAAAGTAGGCAAAAGTCGGAATCCAGTCCAAAATGGTCCACCATAACCCTATATAGAGGATAACATTATATAATTTGACATAAATTTGATCTTTGGGATTAAATAAAACTGTATAATTTATTATTTGCTCAGTACAAGCCCTCTACTCATCCTGAAATGGCTTTAATTTATTTATTTATCCCAACAGATATGAAATCCACATCAGGGTTCAGAGTTTGCAGTATTTTTTAAAGCTGCCTTTTTATTTGAACGATTCAGGCCATATTGATGGGCCCTATTTAAAAGCAAATTTTTCAAGTGGCAAGTAAGCACAATATTTACAGCAAATTGTTGCTGAACCATTTATTTACTGTGTAAGCTTTTACAATGTACAGTAGGTCATAAAAGTTGCCAATCATAATATTTCTTAAAGAAAAGGATTTTTTTAGGCGAAATATTTAAAATTTTATGCACCTGCTGGAAATAAAACCTAGGCCACTTCTTTGGAAGAGAAGTATTCTACCTCTACACTTTTTTTGGAAAATTTTATTATAATTCTACCTCTATACTACAAGCGCTTTTTTTAGGGGAACACAGGTTTATTAAGGTCCAGAGACAGCGTTTAAAAGGAAACATGGATGTGGGGGAGGGAAGTGAGGGATACCAGAGGAAGGGGTAGCAGTCTTCAGGCCCTCTGTGTGCCTGTCTTTCCACTGAATGCCTCCCTTAACTATGAGGTGGGATGATTCAACAATGGTATCCATAAGTTTCCTGTTCCCAGAAATTGTGTGGCCAAATTTGTCTGTATGTATCATAGTATTGTCCATTAGGGAGCGGAATTTCTCCTTCATGAGTGACACCAGGTTGGGTCCATTGTCAAAGATCACATCTATACGGGTAGTGTGGATGGTCCAAAGTGCAAGATGATAAGCAACTGCTCAAACTACTGGGGGTTCCTGCTTGAGACTCCTCATAAAGAAGATGTCAAACTTTGGTTGAAAGTGTACAGAGAGGTTCAACATGGCGGCAACCTCTGTCCAGAACCGCAACACAACTATGACAATCAAAGAATTTGTGCTCCAGATTGGCATCTTGGAATGGGCACAGCCCACACTGGCAAATTGGGTGATCCACCGGAAATGTTGATTCACTCCAGAAGGCCTTGTTGAACAGTCTCCAAGTCAGAGTCTGTGCAACTGTTGTCACCATTGGTACCTGTGTCAGAGTAGCCATTTCTTTTGGGGTGATTGTGACCAGTCTGCCAGCTTCTACCCACTTGCAAACCATCTTGGGGTATTCTGGGTTGGGCTTTGGGTCTTGGACAACCTTCTTCCCACACTTGGACACTACTGCCTTCCAGCGTGTGACAATGCTCTTCATATCCAGATTGTAATTGATCTGTCTGTTTCTATTTGCCAGATGCAAACCCTTCAGGTCCCAATTCTGTGGACCAGCAGGATAAAGATTCTTAGTGATTTCCCATTCATTGACTTGCATTATTGCCAAGCATTGGCGCCAATACTCAGGAGTGTCTTTGGGGGGGGGGTGAATCTCTTTCTCTTCAAGAACCATTGTCTTAGTCCAAATGTCAAAGGGTTGGGTATCTGGATAGCCTGCACCCAGTTTACTGCTCTTCCTGCTGCCAGTGAATCAGTATGGGCAGCCAGTAGTTCCCTTAGTCCTTTCTCTCACATCCTTTGGCAATGCTGGACATGATCTATCAGACCCAGTCCTCCTGCTGACCTGGGGAGAGAGACCACCAACATTTTTACGGGGGACATATTGGGAGTACCCCACAAGAAGTTGCAGGTCATGGCTGACACCTTCTTCTCAAAGGCTTTGGAGAAGGGTACAATGTGTGCTACATACCACATCTTGGAGAATACAAAGATGTTTAGGGCAGTAACCTGTCCAATTACATTGAACCGGAAATGGTGCCACCCGTTGATCTTGTTAGCAATAGCCTTAAGGAGAATCTGTTCATTGGTCTGCAGATCAATATCCATAGAGTTGAACCACACTCCAAAGTGTCTAAAAGCTTCACAGGCTGAGATAGGTGTGAGGCCATGCGGTGGTGCAAAGTTTGGCACATCTATTTTAACCAGTGTTGTCTTCTCAATGTTAACCTTTGTGTTGGATGCCCTCTGGTAGAGCTCCAGAAGGGTTGTCAGCTTTTGTGAGTCCTCCTTTGTGGTCAGGCCAACAATAGTGTCATCTGCAAAGGCAGCCATACAGAGTGCCTTCTGACTAGGATGAGTGAAGCCTCTCAGCCTAGTGTTTCCAACTGCCAAGAACAAGTTTGCTGCAAAATTGAACAGGATAGGAGACAGAGGATCCCCTTGTCTTAATCCCTGACAAATTTTGATGTTCTCAGTCAGGTCACCATTGACAATAACATGTGCCTGAAGGTTCAGGTACAGCGTCTTTATCCAACAGATCCATTCCTCTGGCAGGTCTACAGCCCGCATACTTGCATAAAGATATGACCAGAATACACAATCATATGCCTTCTCCATGTCCAGAAATAGCAGGTAGCCCTTATTTGAGTTAACCCTATTCTGGAGGGTATTTTGGACCATGTGAATATTATCCCAGATGGAGCGGCCACGGACAAAGCCAAACTGCATTGGGTGTAGGATCACATCTGCAATCTTCATGATTCTGTTGGACAGAATCTGGGTCAGCAGTTTGTAATCCGCATTGGACAACAAAATTGGTCTCCAGTTCTTAACATTGCTCCTATGACCCTTGTTCTTGAAGAGGAGGCAAATTGACACCTCATTCCCCTCAGGAAATTGGGTGGCCAAAGAAAGGACATAGTTGAAGAGTCTAGTCAGATGAGGTGCTATCAGATTTCTAATAAGCTTATACACATCTGCTGGAATGCAGTCTGGACCTGACGTTTTGCCATTTGGGGACTCTTTAATGGCTGCAAGAGTCTCATCCAGTGTGATGTCAGGGGACATTGTGTGGGCTCTGGACCAGCCTATGTCATTAGTGAAGAGAGGGCATCCTTATCCACATCTGCATGAGCATACAGACTGGAGTAGAACTCCTGTATCTTCTGCTTAATCATGGATTTGTCTTTAGATTTCAGACCACACCCTGTATCAATCTCAGTAAAAGGAGATCCCCTCTGACGTTGAGCAAGGCTACATAGTCCATCCTTTGTAGATGTACCAAAGCTACATTGGAATTTATATGTTGTGTTGGTCCGACAGCGCTTCTCAATGGTCATCTGCAGTTTTTTGATCTGGTGATGGAGTGTGTTGAACTTCTCTCCACTCTATACTACAAGCACATAGGAGTCCAAAACAGGCTAACTTTGATGTCATGCTCATCTATAAATTGATTGGGTTGTTTCTCCAACAAAGTTCAATAAGCAAAACTGTTAGATATCGTCTCCCGATTTAGGCCTTTGATTTTTAACCACACCCTTCCAATAAAGTAGATGCTAAATAAGGATTTATATTCGATAAAAATTAGACGTGATGCTTTATGCCTGATTCCTGCTACAAATTTATAGCGCTTAAAACATATGAAAAATAGTATTTTAGCTTGTGAACTTTTCATGGAGTTTTGTTAAACTGCCTTTTTGAAAATGCTGACAAAATCGTTAGACTTCGGTGCAACTTTTTCCCCATGATTTCGGCTTAAAATCTTGAAGACTTATCCTGACTAGGGCTGCTTCGGCCAAGCCCCAGGCAGCTGTGGCCAGTTTCCAGCTCTGAGTCACTCTTACCAAAGATTTATTTAAAAATGTTTAAATATAACCCATTTCACTCTGGGTGTAGCAGCCTTGAGCCGAAAGCTAGCTGGGGTTAAGCCAAAGCATCCCTATTCCTGAGAGAGCGAATGGATGGTGTTCTATTTATAATTTATTAGAATATGTTATTAGTAGGATTTCTGTTGGATTGACTGATTTTTGAAGTGGGATTTTCAATCCATCTGTTCGGCTTGGAGCTTAAAATCTTTATTGGAAACGAAGCACCTTTAATCCAAAGCTTGGGCCATCAGTCCAAATTTAATAGACTTTCCCATTCGACGCACTGAAGCTTTGGCTGTTGATGCTGTAAAGTTGCATCTGCATCGTTAAATAACCATTCCATCGTTGCCATTCAGTAGCTCTTACAGTCCAAGGGTAACCCAAGGTAAGCTCTTAGTGGATGTTGAATAGTTCGTAGTTGCCTTTAAGAAACAATCTCCCGATGTTTTTTGTATAATAGATAGTACATACGTTGTCGACAGTCTTAGTTTGTAGAATCGAATAAAGAATATTTGCGTTAATAAACTTGCTTGTTAGCAACCCTAATTTCCACTCACCCGTTTTTACAACTCAAATCTTTATATGTTGAGCTCCCTGATCATCCAAGTTTTTTATCCAAACTTTAAAGTTATACTACATGCACGTTAATATTTACTAAGTTAGTCTCAGTATTCTATGCAATGATGCTTTTCATCTCTTTACAAATATCACGGAAGAGGACATTTTTCGATAGATTTGGGTTTATCCTCCACAATCACAATCACTGAAAACACTACCAAGTCTCTTATTTTCAACAGATTTTATCTAAAATATTTTCTCAAGATACTTTTGTTGGTTACTTTATTTCCCCATTATTCTCCGATAAACTCTCTTTACATGTATTCGTTCATCCTATGTTATATTTCATTTACTCCGGGGAGGGAGGCTTTAATTCTTTTCAAAAGTGTTTGTATTTAAGTTTACTTAAGGGATAGCGTTTTAATTTTCTACCTTATGTGGCGGTCTACAGAGGCAAATATTTATGCTCTTTCCTTTAAAATACACCATGAAACTTTAAGGTTAATATAATACTGAAGTAAACAACTACAGAATGTCTGCTCCCCAAACCCCTCTTGATAATCGACCCCATCCTGATTCAGTGGCCTCACAGCCTATCAACCCTGATGCAAGTGAGGATCACAAAGTATCTATTGACAAGGAAGGCAATTCACTTCAGGGTATTGCCCTTGAAGACAATATATTTTCAGGAATCGCATCTTCTGTCCAAGATAGTTCTAGCATCTTCTCCGAACTTTCTTTACCTGCCCAAACCAATGCCTCGCATGCCATAGTTTTCCCAAACGTTTCTTTGCCATTCCAATCCGAGGTTACGGAGAGTGAATTTTATCCTGGAATGGACTTGTCCACGTCAATCAGCTTCTCTGGTGATTCGCTGGCTTCACAAATAACTGCAGTCGAATCGTTCCTTTTTCCCGGGAATGCCCTTTCCTCCCAAGCAAACATGTTCTTGGAAAAAAACGCATCTATCTTGGATTTCCATCCCACAGAAGTCAAAGATGGTGTGGCTATACGCATCCCCGACCAAAGTAACAGCCACGAACCCAGCAACTCTACTGAACAAAGCGCAACTCCCGCCATCAACGCTCCACCCTCGACAGAACCCACTCAAGGGAACGATGTCCAAACTTACGATGATCAGGCCACTCAAGCCGATTTGTCTCAAATCCCCAAAGATGAACCTGAAAAGCCCCTGTTAACAGTAGAGGATAAAACCAAGTATGCGGATGCCGAGTCTGAATCTGGTTCTCAATCAAGTGCTCAGGCAAAAGAACAGAGCACTTCTGAAAGCAAAACAAAGGAAGTCAAGGAGCGGAAACGAACCAAGAGAAAACGAGTATCAGACGAGCTCAGGGAGCTGATCCATGCTCATGCCATGGATAAGCTCAGCAACAAAGAAATTGCTCTGGCTCTGCGTCTGCCCCGCCAGACTGTGTACTCCATCTTAAATCCCAAGGTCCCCCCACCCTCTGATGATAATTGCCCTCGCACCGATAAACGCTTCAACAAGGATCGTGATGCCATCCAGAAAAGAATTATCTTCTACATAAACATTAACCCTGACATGAAGACCAGGGACATCCAGCGCCTTTTGGGGGCCGAGGGGTACTTTATCTCCGAAAAATCAGTTGCCAGCTGGAGACAGGGCACTATCTTGGCAGTGCAAGTGCTTGGTAACAACAAATCAAACCAAGTACTAGTCCATGAAGGTGCCAACATATTCCTGCAGAGCTTTATCGGAGAAGACTCAGGCACGCTGGACTCGGGTGTGATCTATGTTTCCCATCATTGCATCAAGATCAGTATTCGGGATTTTGGTCAGATTGACCCTGCACACAAAAAACCTCAGTCTCAAGATGGCAAAGTAGGTACGCTGGGTGCCTTTTTTTCTATTTTCCTGGCAGTTACAGGCGAAGGCATAATATTTTCTGATTCCATTCGCTTCATTGCCCCTACTCCATCCATCGAGGAGAGCATCAATAAGTTCTTTGAAACCCGTCCTCTTTCAATCCCTGGGCGGAAGATTGTTCTTTCCTCTTGCTTCGAAGCGCAAAAGTACTTCTATGACATGGCAGCTGCTCGTGGCCATTCTGTTGTTTCAATGCCAGAAAACATGACTTATGGACACTTGGGGGAGGTGATATTTTACAATCTCCCTAGATACATCCGCTCTCAAAATCCCCGCACTCGGGAAAGAGTGGCTGACCTTCTTGCAACAGACGAGACCTTGTTCCCCAAGGCAGATATACAAGCACTTTATCAGAATTCCCGTGCTGTTACTTTTGGTGCTATCCTTGGCCCTGACCATCATCTCCCCCCAGCTAAAGGAATAATCCCCACCCCCATCCTTCCACCCTCCAAGGACCTATACCAAGAGATGGCAGATGCATACAAAAAAGGGGAGATCATGTCTCCTATTCCCAACCTGAGCCAGGTTTTGCAAGAGTATACTGACATGCTATTCTGATTGTTCCTAAAGCTCAATAATCCAAATAAACATATGTTATCTTTATTTTTAGCTTACAACTCATATCAGAAACTCCATAAATCACTCCAAAGCTTATCAATCTGGTGAGCCCCTTTCTTTGGGTAATACAATTGATCCTCTTCAAAACAGTGGCAGTCTAAAAGTGACCAGCTCCAGTCAGATGATCATTTTTGCCACTTCTGCAAATACTCTGGAAAGAAGCAACCTTTCTTTGATCCATCTTTTCAACAAGCCCTTTTTATCCAAAAGTAGAGCTTATAATTTACTTTGATCTCATTTCAACCAAAGGAATATTTTCTTGAGTTTGTCAATTGGGTTGAGGTTGCTGAAGCTTTATGCTCAAAAGACCAGATCAACTGAAAATCATTAAAACTATAGATTGTATATTTTGAATTTCATCCAGAAACAGCAAGTTTAACAAAAATAGTTTTACACCCAATTGGGACTAATCTAAATTTTCTTGGCCAGATGTACCAACTTACCAAGGGTGCAGGTCTTCAATCCATCTATCAGGATTTCTAATTGTTAGCTTTTAGTAAACAAAGGAAGCAGACTTAACCAGATAAAAAATAATAGTGTCTAGTAAAAAGCAGGATTCAAGATTTAGTATAGCAACCTAAAATAGACTGAAAATAATGTACTTTCAGAGCCGTTGGTATGGATAAACCAAAGTTGCACATAAAAAATATCATTAAACAAGTTATTTGTTACATTAATTTCCTAAAATGTTGATATAAACAAAAAAATTCAATCAGAAAAAATTAGTTCAGCCACATAAAGAATTTCAACCAGAACCAGTTGAAGGTCAATTTCCTCAATGAAAGTTCCATTTATCTAGGTCCAGATTACAAAAACAGTCAATCACACAACAAAATCAAAATCAAATACAGAACTCAAAAGATGGGACAGCAAAAAAGTAACACATATTCAAAACAAGCATGAACCAGTCACATCCTGAAGCAATCCACATCAAATGAATAGGTGATCATGTAACAAAAATGATACAAACAGAGAACAAAATTGGTTCAGTCACAAAGTGGTATTTTCAAACACAAAACAACTCATTTTTTGACAATCATGATTATTTTTGAAACTCAAAATAGAAATAATGGCTTTCAAGAGTGAATTCATTAAAATATATTCAGAGGAACTGCAGCATTATTTTCAATCCATGTGCTTCTAAATTTAGCCATTTAGGTCCGAGAGAATGTCTCAAATAGGAGCGCACAGTTAAATAAAATCAATACTCTGGAAACACTTTGCCTTTCTGTTTTTAATAGAATTTTTATTGCCTTTTTGTTTGAAATGGGCTATACTAGTGACAAGAGCTTTGATATTGTTGAGAAGCAATATCAGGAGCAATTACAGGCCCAGGTTTCTGAGTAAGGGAGTAAAACTGCTATGGCCTCCAAGTACACTCAACAAACTCAAGTTGCAAGGAGGGTGAGTTGTATGTTTCATCAGGTGCAGCACTGGAAGACTTTTTTGACAGCCAATATGAGGAACCCCAAGACCAGGCCCAACCTAAGCCTGTGCCACACTTGGGAGACTGGGCAACTGTGGCCCCTCTCTAACCCAATCCAACCATCACTTGACAATTTAGGCCAATCAGAGCAAGCCCTGCCTAATCCAGGTACCAGCATAGCAAGTGTGCCCCAAGCATCAATTAATAACCAAAGAAATCATTGAGAAGATGATGTCTCTCAACCAAAGAGGCATGGCCCTTGCAGAAATTGCCACCCCCTACAATCCATTGAGGATGTGGTCAGACAAGGATTGTTGGCTCTCATGAAGAGAGGCAGTACAAAGCTTATCAAAAAGCCAAAGAAGCAGCCAGATCCCAAGATCAAGGATGCCTATCCTATCATGCTTGACCTCCTCCAACAGGTCCATATCTCTAAATGACTGAGGCCAGACACTTACTTGGGCTCCACAGTGTCTTCATTGCCTTCTGCACTTCACAGCTCTGGATACATGGGCTTGTTGTTAGTGTTCTTGTTCTGACCAATCACACAGGTGACAAGTGGAATGATGACTCTGATTTGCCCCACAACCCAGTAATTGGTGCAACAATTACCCGCTAACTGTCCAGTATTACAGAAAATTTCATATTTATATCCTAATATGAATTGGCATTGTATGTTTGAGATTGTGGGATCATGGGGAAAAAGGGTGCTCCCAACAATAAAGAGACAGCGGAAGCAGGGCAAGGTGATTGGTGCTTTCATGGCAGCTATCCCAAAAGGGACAGTATTTTACCAAACCTCATCAAGTTACATCAATGGGTCCACATATAGAAGAGTTCATTCTGATTTTCTCAATACCTGGATCTTGGCAAATTCTAAATACCAAATATTCCTGCGCCGTCAAATGAAATGCAGTGAAGAGGCATCAGAGAAAATTAAAGAAGGAGGTCACAGCATGATAACATTCTCTACCGGCCATGCCCATGTACACTTAGTACATGTGTTGTTCTATAACATTGTGGATAAGATATGAGAGCATAACCCTAGACGTTCAATCAGGTGCTTCTTGCAGCCCATAACCACACTGGGCTTTTCCTGCGTCAGAAGGTTGTTGAAATGTTTACCAAGATGGCCCTTGTGAGTCTTCAGTGTACCAGCCAATCACTGTGATTTCCAAGCATGAGTATAATGTCTTGCATCATTACTTTCTCTGAGTCAGCCAAGGCAACCACACACCTTTAGCACCTCTAACTGCCCTGGTCCCCAGTTCACTCTCCTAGCCCACTGAAGCCCAAATATCCCCAGGCCAAGCTAGTACTTCCCTCACTAACCAGCCCAGCCAAACCGCCAACTAGTTTGCTTCCTTCACTCCCATAATTTGCTAAATAAGCCTTGCTCCCCAAACTCTTTTATTTAATTATGCAGTATAAATTGCTTTGGATTTCAGGATTTTTAATTTTGTTATCTATATTTTACATTTAATCATAGTGATGATTGATTTCAATAATGCCACAAGTTTAATTCAGCTGACTTAATACTTATATTTATTGTGAATTTAATTGTTGCATAACAATGCACACAAGAGAGTTTAAGAAACTAAAAGTAGAAAGGACCAGAAAATCAGAATTGCATTAATCTGCCATTGCTCTTTATGATTGGTTCAGACAAGAAACACATCTGTTATTACACCAAGTTTAACTTAGTAAATTAAGCCTATTGTCAAAAAACTACCTGTGTTTGCCAACTGGCACGTCAACTTGTGGTCAATATAGTGCCAGAGATGCCAGTGATTGGGTGATAGATTGACCACAAGTTGACTCGCCAATTGGCAAGTACAGACAGATTTTTTTGACATGCTTAATTTACTAACTTAAACTTGGAAGAAGAACAGAGGTGTGGGTTGGCTGAGCCAATCATTAAAGATAACCAAAAATTAATGCCAATTCTGACAGGCTGATTATTTTTACTTGTAGTTTCTTAAATTTACTTGATTGTAGTGCTACAAAAAGATTGAATTTATAATATATAAACATACACAAAAATAGTCTAATAATCAAATAATCCACTTCACCACATATACCTGTTATGAAAGCCACAGCTTACATATAGCCCCTGAAAGTGAATAACATTTAAATAAATTTGTATTTTGGCACATAATTAGTATACTAAGTTAAGAACAAATTATATTTTACTGGGACAAATAATGTCATTTAGAATACCCAAAGCGGGTTGATATATTAAAACATTATATGGAATATTAATATAACCCCTGAAAGTTAATAATTTTTTTAATAAATTTGTATTCTGCACATATTTGGTATAC
>QTSX02002536.1:0-28945 GCA_014839935.2 Entomophthora muscae | reverse complement strand
CAGGATTCAGTTATTCTTGCCACCACATATGGGATGGCTGCTCCACTGGAAAAATCTTCCTGGCCAATTGTATTACACTGCTACCGTACTCAAGCTGCCGCAAGCTATATAATACAGCAGCCATGTCAACTTACATGTTGTCAATAGAAATTACTAGTCTATTTCAATGCAATGTCCTGGAATTCTGCCACTCCACCCCCAATAAAGCTCTAAACCCAAATACAATTTTTAAATTATATATATATAATTTCTTTAAAATATAATCCAATCAAATCATCTATATTTAATAAATAAATATATGATAAAAATAAATATTTCTGTATGTTCATTCATCCTTCTTGCTTTGTTAATCTTTATTACACATGATGGTATATAATTGGAATCATATAAAAAATGTGAAATAAACTATACCAAATAAAACCATAATATAAAATATAAATATTTTTGTGTGTTATTTGTTCATTCAATTCTTCATTCATTCATTCATTCATTCATTCATTCTCATTTCCATTCATTTCATTCATTTCATTTGTTTCATTCATTCCTTCATTTCATTCATTCATTCAATTGGCTTTACTTTGTTAACTTTTATTATACCTGGCAGTGTACACGCAGAATCACAGAAGTAAAGTCAATATAAATTAAACAAAATAAAAACAAATCTTAAAAAATAAAATTCAAAAAAACATTTGTAATAGCAAAGAATTTAATTGATTGGCTGCTTGGATATGCACACAGGGAGAAAAAATCTGAATGACCATAGAATTTGGCCACAGTTTCAGCTGGGAGGGTATGGACACCAACCTGCAGCAAATTAAACAAGTCCTTGGGCCCAGGTGGTGCCCCTTTTTGACTACTTGTTTTAGCCACCCAAAGACCTCCTTGATTGGGTTGAGGAATAGAAAATAGGAGGTCAGGAAGAGAAGGCGCAAATTAGAAGTGGCCAATGGTTGGGAGGCAATTTCCACACCAGGCTCAATCACTGGGAATTCTGCAAGAACTTCTGGTACCCTGTGGAGACTAACATTATCCAGCACAATAATGTTGATGAACCCCAAATCTGGTCACACTGAGGTACTCCCAAACCAATCAGAGAAGTTCCAGAAAGGTCCCACTATTGTGGGAACCCTTGATCATCTGGTATAGCTCTATGCCAAGAGGACCAAGAAGGGCTACCATCAAATAGGCAATAGACCAGACAGCCGTATGCTGGGACATATCATTCTTTTCACCTTTGGGGACATATCCATACTTGTTACGCATTGACAACTCAAAAGAGGACTCTTCAATGTAGAAGAATTTGACAGTTCCCCTCTCCTTGAGAGCAGTAAGCGTCTTGGTGTATTTCTGGTGGTAGACAATGTTGTCTGGGCTATTCTGATTGTACAGAGATATCCCAAGTTTCTTCCAGGAGAATCATAATTTATTGACCGCTCTGTAGCAAGTGGAAACTAAAGCCTGGATTCTAAAAGCAAACTCAACCATTGACTGAATATTTTCTGGTTCAAGATGGCATTTAGCTCAATCCACTGTTGGATGGCCCACAGGTGTTCCTTAACCAATAGAACTGGTTTGTGCTAGGATTTGTCTGAAAGGAGAACAACTCCCATTTTCAGGTAGGTTTTGCAGAGCCTATGGGCAGGATTTTTCCAAGATCCTGACAATAGCTGCAGCCTTCTTGTAGTCAGTTGTCTCCTCCATGAGTCTCATTAAGGTCTCCTGGGTGGAATTGAGGATGAGGACTGCACTTGGGCTTTTTGGCAGTAGGAATTGACTCTATGGGATTTGGGCACAACACAGGGCATGGGAACTTGGCTGTAGAATGCAGCAATCTTTTCATTACCTTCAAGCCTCAAGTTGTTTGGAAATACTGGGGTGGCTTTTCCTGGTCTCCCCCTTTTGAATCATTGATGTAGGGCTCATATGATGTGTCCAGAACAGGCTTAACCTACTCCAGAGAACATAGCCAAAACACCATGCATCACTATATATATGGGTTGTGCATCAAGACAACCTCCTTGGTAGTGATGTCATTACACTGTTTTGAAAAGGTGATGACCTTGGTGTATTTTCTGGTCAGCTTCTTGGACCCTGGAATTTATGCTCTTGTGCCCTTGCACTCTGTTTCCCTTGAGCTGGCTGTGTCAGTGCAACCTCATTATTGATCTCTCCTCCGTCTCCTTCCCAAGTAGGCACTTGTGTTGCACTAACTGTGTTCTTTGACCTGTAGGGAAACCACAACCAGGCACAATGGGTTTATTGTCACTCTGTTGTTGTGAAGCCCATTTTGGTATAAAAGTAAAATGAAATTATAAAAAGTTTATCATATAATTTATTTATTTTAACTTTTATCTCTCCATATATAGTATACGAAACTTATAGTCACTACCATTTACTTTGAATTAGATTTTTAGATTTCTATATTAATTATTTTTGGGCATAAATGTGCACTGTTAATCATGAGTTTAGATAAATTTGATATTTTTTATTCTAACCTAAAAGACCTCAGAATATTTATTTTATTTTCATATTCTATATTACATTCTAATCAGAATAATATGAAAAGTGTTATAGATTCATTCATGTTTTTGATATTTTACATTTACGTTGTCTGTTAGCTGTTATTAAGGCTCATTGTTGGATCTAGTAGGAATTTTTATGACTGAGTTTCTTGCACCACAAAAAATAGTAAACATAGTAGATGTGTTATGTGACTGAAAATTATGTGTTTTATTGGTTGGTACACTTATTTGAATCATTAGCATTTGTTCTCAGTTTTATTAGGTTGTTGTACTGTAAATCCAGAACCTGAAAAAATGTGGGGATTGTCAAACCTTGGTCCAAATTTTAATCACTTTGCGGGCAACCTAGCTGAGTGAAAATTAAAATATTTAACAAAATCAACCATTTAATTTGACTTTTTGATTTATTTAAATTGACAAATTTGGAATCTCTTGAGCGATAACCCAACTAACAAAAGACAAAGCACAGCAAACAAATCAGATACATGAACCAGCTGTGAGGATTCTAATGTGAAATTTGAGATTTCCTATATTTCAAACAAATCATAGATATCATAAAAATTAACAAATCTGAAATTGCGGGATTGTCAAACCAAGAACCAAATTCCAAATCAAAATGAGGTGGCTTTGAAATAAATATAATTTATGGGCATCTCACAACGGATGTCAAAGAATCTAGAGTCAATTTGTGCTAATTCTTTTAGGAATCAAGAGTTCTCAAAATTGCCCCATTCCATTTTAGATGGCTACAAATTTAGATGCTTGATTTTATTGAAAAATGCCAATAATAAAATAATTATATCTACAATCCATCTTATTATTAGCATTTTTAAAGTCATTGCATCACAATCCTTAATAGCAATACATTAAAACTTTGTGGTAAACTGATAGTTTATCTTTCCCCCTCTTTTCTTCCTCTAAACAAATTTTATTTGGCCCCTGGACTGATGTTGGAGCCAGAATTTTAAAAAATCTATGTCATTAGAGGGTAGCTCATATATCATTATATGGGCTTATGGTTGCTATATTAGTGATTCAGAGTGCAGAATATTGATCATTTCCAGTTTAGACAATTTTACATTTCACTAAATTTCATGTCTAAACATGGTTGTTGAGATTGGATTTTTCATTTGATTTATCCAGAGTTGGAGCTTCTTGATTTGGGCTGATTTGTCCAGTTTCTTACTGTACATTCAATTTGGATTCCAGTCTCTGCAATTATTACTTGAGTTTACTAGTGGAATATCTAAAAGTGATTTAGGGACTGGTTCATGGATTTGACAATCCCGCAATTTCAAAAAACATAGTAAACTTAATGAAAATGGTTAAAGGATTTGAACGCTTCAAATCTGATTTGAGTTAATTCATTTTCGTCCATCGGAAATGTGCAGTTTGACTTGAAATTTGCAAAGTGTCTACAAGTTCCCGCATTTTTAAAAATCTAAATAAAAATACAAAGAATTCAAGTTAATTTAAAAAAGGCTATCCCAAAAAAGTGATTCAAAATTTGGACCAAGGATTTGACAATTCCACATTTTTACGTTCAGGTTCTGAATCTACAGTATGACTGTATATATTTGCCAAATAGTGCTCATTTTCTGTGAAATTATCTTCTATTTATATCTATCAAGTTGAAATTTGTTTTTTGATTGATACCCATGTGTTCTAAAATGACTAATATATGTTTATCTCAACAGGGTTGAAAACTACTGTACAAAGAATTCAATTTAATTAAAAAAGGTCATACTCACAAATGTGATTCAAAATTTGGACCAAGGATTTGACAATCCCACATTTTTACATTCAGGTTCTGAATTTACAGTATCACACTTGAAGTGAATTTTTATTAATTTTTATTGCAAGTATCCCTGAATTCTTTACATTGATCTGCCTTCAACAATGACAAAGATAATGCAAACCAAATGAAGTATCAATATAAAATTTAAAATAATAGATCTCTTTTCTGGTTGATAGTGTGATTAGTGTTGTATTTTTGGTTCTCAATAAAGTCACAAGCTGCCACCTAATCATTTCTTTTGATTAGCTTGTAACTTGTGTTTTGTTGGTGAAAGAAAAATGCAACAATAACCACAGTATCAGCCAAACAAAGGACTTGTGGTGTTCCAACTCTTCAGTCACCGTGGTATGTCCTGGGTCAAAGCCAAGGACTGGCTAGATGGGGTTGTTGTTCCCTAGTTGGGGCATTCTGGATAAGTTGGAGTTTTTACTTGGCTTGCATCATGGCAAATTCTTCCAAGACTTTTCCTATTACTAGGCAAGCATTCCCTCCATGTACCTGAACCTCAGCAGGGGTCAGACCCTCTGTGGGCTGATAAAAGTCTTTCAAGAGTCTAGTGAACTCAAACCCAACTAATTTCCTGCCTCTATCTGTCATCTCAAGGTGTCCAGTTTCCTTTCCCATCCCCCTTGAAGTTTTACTAGTAGCAAACCTACAACAAGTTTGGCAATAGGTATTCTCTTCCCCTTGACTAGGATAGAATATGTTAGGTAGTTCACTCATGGGAATTAATGCACAACTTGGAAATATCTGTAGGGGTCAAAATGAGCATTTATTTACCTCAGAAGGAAGATTTCCTTAGAAACCTTCTGCTATATGGCCCTGGTAGTATAGGAAACAATAGGGTTTTGCCAATACTTGGAGTCCTTCAACAATCTATTGGACTCCTTTTACTTGGTCTTTGGCTCCTGCTCCTTATTTGGGCTATTGCTTCTTACTCCTGGGCTTCCTGCTCCTTTATCTTGGACTCATGCTCCTTTATCCTTGTCCTAAGCTCCCTGTTCTGTCTTTGTGGCCTTTTTAACATGCTGTTTCCAATTCTTTTCTTGTTTCAGACTGTTCCTCTTTTTATAGCTCCTTGTTTCAGTCTTTTTTCTTTCAGATCCTTGGTTTTTCCAGGATTAAAATATCTAGTTTTCCTTGCTCTATAATACATTAAACTTTTCTACTTACTTCAGCCAATTAAAAACAGACTTTTTCTTGTCCATTACCTCATTTTTTAGGCTTTCCCCTTCTATTTAACCAATGAAAAATATTGATCAAATAGGCTTTGTCATGCAGCCAATCAACCATCTGAATTGATCAGTTTTGCCAAAACATTTCTCTGGATGACTCACTCTTTACCCTGGTTTGAACCTGGTGTTGTCTTGCTCCAGGTAAACCTTGTCCCATGTTTCAAACATTTTCTCTGTACTTTCCATCACGTTTCTCTGGGCCAACTTGATTGCTCCTGCCTATGTTTTACTTAAGGGATTTTTGCACCTTAGTTTCTTCAATGTTTCTCTGTGTTTTCCTGCGTTTTCTCCCCTAAGAGAAATTTGAAACCACCTGTCACTTGCTTCTCACTCCCTTCTGTGGTTTTGGAAAAACTCCAGCCTTTGTCCTCAGAGTTTATTCATACTGTTTCTGTCTGCTCCTGCTCACTATGACTCAATCAACTCCTAATAAATTCACATTCTATTTTCTCTGACTGTTCCTTTCCCTTCTTTTCATCTTTTAATTCTTTTTCTTAATTCTTTTATTATTTCCTTCTTTTTAATTCTTTTTCTTAATTCTTTCTTAATTATATATTTCTTTTCACTTCTTTTCTTTTCTATCCTTAACTTTCCAAGTCTTTTCCTCTCAACTCCTAGTCTTCTTCTGATGATCCTTATCCCATTTCTTCTGCTCTTTCTTCTAGTCCTTCTCTGCCATCTTCTGCTTCTTCTACTAGTCTCTCTCCTTTAGTAAACCTTTTCATTCCTCTTCTTCTAGTCCTTTTTCTCTGGTTTAACCAAAGCCGTTCCTTCTCTGTTTCTTCTCTGTATGATCACAAAGATTCTGTCCTTCTCTGGATAAAAACCAAGTGTTGCAACTGGGGGCAGCTGTTTCTAGTGAGTTAAAGCAGGAAAATATTGAAAACTAGATACAATTATCTTTATTTGGAGATAAAGATTACATAGTTGTTTTGAATCATCTAAAGAGGAACATGATTATGTACATCATTCAGTTGATAGTGAAGGGGGTGGCTTGTTCCTGATAAAGGGTCAGGCACCAAATCCATTACATCCACCAAATAGGATCATTGTTTGTTCATGTTGTCACTTTTGGGAATTTGAGTTGACTTCCTTGTTCGGCTCCAAGTCACTGGGAAGTTGGATTGCAGGCCACAAAACCTGGGCTTTATTGGAACCTTGTTGGCGGGTTAATCCCTGCTGTCAAACACAGGCACTGTTCTACAAAAAGAATCACCCAGGCTCTGGTCCCCCCAATCTGTAGTCCCTGATACTAACACCTCAAAATCAGGTAATACCCTCCACAAGTGAGTTAGTGTTTGACTAGGCCCCCATCATAGATCATCACTTTAGGCCATCAGCCATAGACAATCCTCATATCTTTCTTCAGCTGCTTCTTTACTCACTCAAGTGGTAAGCTTGAGCTTTCAGTTGCAAAGTAACCAACTTTACTTCCCAGAAACCTATCAATTACCAAGTTCTGCAGCTACTTCCCAGGCAGCTACCTTGATAATGTTTCCGGGCATATCCACGCCTCTGTGATGACTTCAAGACCTTCTCAAAGCTACCAGGAAGACATAGCTGACAGGAAAACCTCACCCCAACCAGGTAAGGTTTGCCACCCAGACCCTCCCACATATGCCAAAGGATCTCAGAGGTACCTCAGCCCATCCTTTCTGCAGCCATAACTTTCACTAGTTTGAAGCACCATCCAGGACTTCCCTGACTCATGCCTCTTCTTACCAAACATTTACCTGTCTTAGGCCACTCATCCTTCCTTATTCTCAAGAATTGAGTCTTTATTTCAGCCAAATCAACCCTTGTCCTGCAAACCAACTCCATGTGGATCATCACAGGCCTTATCTTTTAAAGTTTTATATTGATGCTTCATTTGGTCTACATTAGTATTTTCATTGTTGAAGGTAGATTAATGTAAAGAGTTCAGGAATTATTACATAAAAGTAGACAAATCTTCATTCAGGTGTGATGCTGTAAATACAGTAGCTTTAAAAGCTATGGCGCCAAGCAAAACCTCCTCTGTAAGCAAAGTAACTCACCTGTAAACAAAATAAACTGAGATCTACATAAAATCAACATCAATTTATTTATATTGATTTGAAATAGACTTGGGTTCATTTCTGTAATTCTGAGATATGTTGATTTTGTTTAAAGATGAGTTATTATTAATTATAGATATGAGTTTATTTATTAATGTCATAGCATTGAAAACTACTGTAATTTTTTATTGGAACTTACATTCAAATTGTAGGTATAGATTATTATTATATCTTAATAAAGAATAGTATATATGCCAAACTGCCATTTGTACTAGAATCCAATAAAGGGAAGCAGTTGAACACTAAAAATAGGAATACAAAAATAAAGACAAGTCACAGGCACATAAAGAGAAAATTAAGAGGCCTAAAACACTATAGACAAAGGGGGAAAAAAGAAAAATAGATCTTTGAAAACGGGGTAAATTCAATAATGTTTGGGGAAAAAAAAAAAAGTGATATAAAAATATCTTTTAACTGATTTAATATTAAATTGTTTTACTCTATTAGTGATGAGGGAGCTTTGGGGTAACTTTGAAGAGTGATTTTGAGAAGAATCATTTTATTGAAGTGATATTTTAGGCCTTATAGAAAAGAAAAATGTTGCAGGTAAATAAGGGAGATCACTGGATAGCATATCAGGAGGATGGCTTAGATCATAAATGGGCTTATAGGTGAACAATTCATTGGGGAAATTGGTTTGATGCAAAATTTGAGATGTATGGATGTTAGCTAGATCAATGAGAATTGAAATAGTTGAACATCCAAATGCTTGACATCAGTATCAATCATAAGGGATTTTCTATACTGACCCAATGATTTATGCAGCAGACTCTAGAATGTTCATTGGTAAAACTGTTGAAGGAATATACACACCTCCAAATGCACCGTCATTTCCTGCTTTCTAAATATTCTCCATCTCAGTTTAGCACCTCAACCAATCCAGAACCTGGCTTTGGACCCAGGGCACACCTTGATAGCCTCTGAGCAATAGCAGGTGCATCACAGAGTCTCTTGGTTGAAGCTCAATTTACTCTGATTAGCTGAAATTGATTATTTTCACTTCAGCATATGGCTCCAGTCCAGCCAAGTTTATGACCTCATTGATAGAAAATTTTAGGCAGCTAGTAGACTAATCACCATTTTACTAGAGGGAGTTAATATATTAATTTATGCAAACATAGTGTTTTTCAGGCATAAGAGGAGAGCAGCTAAATTCACTTTCACAGCTTGAAGAAGTTTTAAAAAATATGGCAACAAGCAAAAACAATCCAGATTTAAACTGAAAATTTTAAAAATTAAAAAGGAATTTATATTGATTTACAATAGATTTGGGTTCATTTCAATTTCCTTAAATCTTGAATTCATTTCCATTTGTCACTGTAGATTTTAAAACTACTGTACCAGATAGTGCTCCCTTTTACAATCAATGGCTTGATTTAAATCCTCCAGATTTTTTATGGGGTTCACTGATATTTGCCTTTGCCCTTGCCCTTTTTTAAACTTTGGACTGTTAATCTCATGAACTGATATCTCTATCATGGTAAAAATGGGGACTCTAAAACAGGATATGTAAATATATCTGATTCAACAATATTATCACTGATTAAAAATTCATAATATATTTTATGTTATGGGGCTTTCAAATTTGATGAGATAAATGAAGAAATTCAGCCTAAAATAAATAGACTCAGTCTAAAATTAAAATTTTGATACAGTAATCTTCAAACCTGTTGAGATAAACAAAAAATCTCAGTCTAAAAACAAAATTGAAAATCAATGAATTTATATTAAATTACAATATATTTAGATCCACTTTGATTTTGCTTTTTAGACTGAGTTGTTTCTGTTTTTAGACTGGGATTTTTTGTTTATCTCAACAGGTTTGAAAACTAATGTACCAAATATATTATTGATTAATATGAATTCAACTTTTTCTATTTTTTGGCTGGATTTATTTTATTTCAAGCTGATTTTATTTATCTCCACAGATTTTAAAATCACTCTATATTTCATTTTCATCAGTATGATAGCCCATGATTGCAACTATATAATTGTACATTTTTATTTCTGAACAGATTGAAGTGGAACATTGTCAATATCAATTATGCTTTGTTGTTAAATAAATTCATAACACTGCATCTTTTTTAACTACCATCAACTTCTACACTGTGTGTTTTTTGTGTCTGATATAAATGTCGTTTGAAAACATTGTAAACCTATTTTAATTATCTCATTAAGGTGATTTGGTCTTCCTTTAAGCACCTTTGGGTTCTGGTCATTAAAAGTTTTCATTTGGCATGTCTTTTATATTTCGATGCCAAATTTCTATCATCCTATTGACTGCTTTATTTCTCTTAGTTGATTTCTAATGAATTATATAGTATACCATTTCTAAAGAATATAAATTATTATATAATAGCAGATAACTTTTTTCTCGATATTTGAAAATCACTATAGTAAGTAGGCCAATGGTATTTTAAAAAGAAAATTTTAGGCGGCTAGCGCCTATTTTTTGTCTATCAATAGATTAAGATTTTCCAGTGTCACAAGGATTTACAATATCTATTTTTACCAAGTAAGAATTTACTGCTAATAGTGTATAGTGGATTGTTATCTAAAATATATTTACACCATTGACTTTAATGCTTTTGTATAAATAGAGTTTCGACTACAGGCTCTGTCAAATCCGTGCTTTAGATTTATTGGCTGATTAATTTGATTTTTATTTTCATTATACTTTCTTTAATGTAAACTATTGCTGTGTTTATAAAAAGGTTGATAGCCTAGATTTTACACTGGCTTTAAACCTAAAAGATGGATTAAATCCTATGACAACTGGTGGAGCTGGGTTTGACGTGATTTATCCAGGCTTGTGATTGGAATTTAATTTTGGCTTGGTTGGAAGTCCTACCTCAAATCGTCAGGAAATCATGGATTTGATTGGATCATGGCGGGCCTACGATAGTATTTTAACGAATCATCTTGCGTCAAAGTTTCAAGGATGAAATCACTGGTTGATCAGGATGTCATAGCTGCTGATTGGATTATATATTCGATAACATTGTATAGTTCAGCTCAAATTTCCGGTGTAAACATGAATTAAATCTGGGTTCAATTTAAAACGTAAATCTAATGTGAAAGCCTACGATTCCTTGACCAGGCTTGTATTAGCTTCGGGTTGAGACTTGAAGGCTTTACTAAGCCCAGTGATTCGATACGCTTGATCTAACCAACCCGATAATATTTCCGTGAGCATTGTGATAAGAACCACACGACTAGGATTTGGATTGGATAGGGACGCTTGAATTTAGGAATCGTGCCAATATTTCGACCCAAAGCCTTGGTTCCTAAGTTCAGGTTACTAGCTTCAAAAAGGAATACGAAGTTACTCAAGGATTCCACAAACAGTGATATACTTCTCTACAAGATATCATGCCTGGCTTAGATTCGGCCGAAGGCAGTAAACTGCTTAGGTATGTTTTACATTTAATTAAAAATGAATCTGGAATCCTTTTTTAGTTCAGCTCGAGCACTTGAGATCAATTTAAATGAGAAGATTAAGCAAGTTGGTCTTCTTGACAAGGAAGTTGGGCTGTTAAGAAATCAGTAAGAAATATCTACTGTTCAACTTTCTCATCTTATTTCTTCAAGGACTCGCGAAGCTTATAAGAAGTTATTGCTGACTGCTTTCCATCTTGCTCTGGAGAATGATGCTGAAGCTGTGATTTGGAAAGATACCTATCGTGTAATAGAAGATTATCGTGGAAAGCTTTCTTCTATGTATAAGAAAGGAGCCTCTAATACTGCTGATGAATCAGCTCCAATCATCAAAGATTTTAATGCTTTTTTAAATGAAGCAACTTCTTTCTATCTTGAGCTTGTTAAAGAGCTAGATAAGACTTTTGGTGTTGATATTTCAACTCAGATTAAGCAACAAAATGATCCACTCTTTGGTACAATATCTATCTTTAACTTTTGTTGACTGGTTCCACAGGTCTTAATTTGGAAGCCAAAACTCTAAAGCTAAAAAAATGTTGAACTCCGTTGCTTGCTGAAAACCTACCAGAAAACAGTTATATTTCTGGGAGATCTAGGTAAATTTATCAAAAGCTTTATTGAGTAACATTTCTTTAGCAAGATACCAAGAGCTTCTCAATGTTGAAAAACCTAAAAGGGAGTTTGAAGTGGCACATAGTTTTTACAAAAATGCTATCAATATCTTACATACTACTGGTAAGCATCTTGCTCTTGTTTTAAACTTATTCTAATGTTCATCAGGCAATCCATACAATCAGCTTGCAGTCATTTCAGCTTACAAGGAGAATGATATCTCTGTCATTTATTATTATTACCGCAGGTAAGTTTAACAGTTTAATGTGGCTAATCCTTCCAGCCTTGTCATTTCTACTCCCTTCCCTAACTCACTTGGAAATCTGGATACCAAGATGGGCAAACTTCTTAAAACTGGGACTGGGCTTCAAGATATTCCAACGTACAGCTTCCTATTATCACATCTAATTTACACCATAGGAATACTCCTGCTTTAGAACTCTTCACCAAATATTTCTTATATTCTCATGCAGTTTTGTTCAAAGGCCAAGAGTAGTTTTACCCTCTTATTATTTCTAACTCAAGCTTAGACTTGAGGCCTTTTTGACCTTCAAGCCAACTGTTGTGAAGACCTTCAAGGCACTGATCCGTAATCGTGAGCTCACACTTGAGCAAAATTTGATGATCACCTCAATCAATTTGGCATCCTTTGGTAATATATTTAGTTTCTTTAGTCTCTTACCTTTAGAATATTTGAAGTACTTTACCAAGGACTCTCCTGAGAAGAATTTGTATGAGCGCAATGCAGTGATTTTTGCTATTGATATGTTCAAGGCTTATCTGGAAAATGGAATTGAAGCACTTGACAAGCTTTCCTTTAATCGAAGACGCCAAGAATTTGTCTATGAGTCACTGCCAGGTGGACTGAAGAGGACACTTCCATCCCTTTATATCTATACTTTGTGGGCAAAATCCAACATTGAGGCAGTCCGTAATGCTCTTTCTTCCGCTGGCACACTTGAAGAGCTTGGTGGAGAGTTATGTCATGATAGCTTCTGGCGTAAATTCAAAGAGTTTAGCCAATCTCTTCGCAGAGTTAAGAAGAAAATCAAGCTTCAACCTTCACCTACTGTACTTGATGAAGAAATTGAGTTTTGTGGACAGTTATTTGGAAACATTCCCTTCAACATCCCTTCACGGTTCTTATTAGCAAGCTTTGCTGATGCTAGCCGAGAAACTAAATCTTGCTGGAGGATCCACAGACTTCTGATTGCTTCAACTCACATCACTCGCATTACTGGTCAGGACTCCAAAACTGTATTTAGCAAGGAGAAGGAGGCCACTAAAGCTGAAACAGAAGACGAAGAATTGGTCCAACCCAATGAAAAGAAGCCTTATCAGAAAGTGTATCTGATGAAGAGGTATTTACTTTCAGAGGCCGCCAGCAGCCCAAAGCTTCATCAGGCTCTTCACCTAAGCAAGATTTGTCCAGCCCTTTTGCACAGTCATCTCCTGAAGTAGCTTCTACCAAAATGAATGCCCCAGATGATACTTCATTTGGTACTGGTGTTTTTATGGAGCCTGAAGAAGTTACTCAAATTCCTTTCCATTCCACTGCGGAACAGTATGTCAATTCCCTTGTTGAAGATGAAACTACCTATAATGGAAGTTCTCACCCAGAGGATGAAGTTTCATTTAATCCTTATTCCAGCCTTTCCCTCCCTCCTCTTTTCTCTCAGCCCAGCCCTTTTACTCAGCCTGCACCCTTGCCTTTTTCAATGGCTAGCCAGCCCTTGTTCCAGCCCCAACCTCCCACCTTTACTACACATAATTCTGGTTTTCTCTCACGCTTTGATAAGGATATCTGGGCTCCTCTTGGCCAAATGAACTATAGCCATAGCACCACTGAAGAGCAGCTTATGTTCATTGATCCTCAAATTGAGAAGAATCGCCGGGTCTCTGAATCTAACTTCTTTGCTGGTTATCCACAGATGCAAACAGGACCTCGCCACTCATTTAGCTCCTCCCGGCCACCACCGCCTGGCTTTGCTCCTGTTTCTGCTAGTCCTTTTTCATTCAGCCAGGGAACCAAAGCTGTTTCCTCTGAGGAAAACAGATTCCATAGGGCGCTTGGCTCCTATTCTGACTTCCTTGGCCGTTAGTTTCCTGTAAATGATGGTCCTTACCATTACTACCTGGATTCTTCAAGATCTTGCTACCTTTTGGGCTGCAACTTCACTGCAGACCAAGGACATGCTCTGGCCCAGAACATGGCTAGCTTCTTCAACTATTTTCTTATTTCTGTGGTGCCCAGGTCTTTCTGTTCTGCTGCTCACTGCCGGTCCCAACCAATGCTTCTCATGCTTTTCTTCCTCCTGGCTATGCCCAGCGATGAGCCTTGCCCTGTATTTTGCATCTGCTTCTGGTAAGATCTCTTCCGCCAATAAGCTAACCTCTAGATGTCCCAGCTATATTTGCTCAGGCGGGGTACTTTCTTTAGCGATGCACTCTGGGAAGCTTGCCCAACATTAAAGCCCTTTTGTAGCCAAACTTTATCACTTGCTGGCTGGCTCTAAAATTTACCCTTAATGTTGCTGATGCTCTATTGACCAGGCCTTGTCAAAGCAAAGCCTGCATGTAGAGGGCAATTGTGCTTTTTTAAAGATCCAGATTGCTTTTCGCAAAGCAATAAGGGATCAGTGATGTTTATTGGCAAGTGAGGCAGTGCCTCTAAAGTTAATTTTCAGGATAACAGTGACAAAAAATAGCCTATCAGTTAAATGGCTCCTGGTTTAAATAAGTGCATTTGAGATTTAAGACCATGATTTAGGTGCGTTCCTAATGCAGGCTTTAAGAAATAAGCATTTCTCATATGGTGTAAATGATTGACTTCTCAATTTAAGCTGCCAAATATATTGGGGGTTTGAACAGTTTACAGGGGGAACTGGCTATAATTGGTACACTGCTAAGCAGAGGAAAGCTAAAGCAAGCATCAGTAAAGTTTTCTAAATTATAATATCATTGGTTTAAAATAGAGTTTAACTTGGTGTTTTTATTTGATTCAGCAAAAAAGGAGAGCCTTATTTGATCCCCAGTTCACGTTTACAAGTGCATCTACAGGGTCTTTGGTCTTTGCTTAAGTGCATAGTCATGTCAAGGCATGATTGAAGACACATGATTTTTGGGGTAGGAAGATACTATGTCAATTATTTTTCCGGCAACTGAGTTTCTGTCAACCAACATTAAACACACTAGTGTTCTGTCACTCTAATTAAATTCAAATAAAAAATTCTGTCAAAAAATCAAAACCAACTAATTGCTAACTTTGACAGGTAATAAAAACACAAATCACATAATAAATTAAGCTCAAATTTTGATATCAAATAGAAAACAACTGAAACCATAAGTTTTAAAAAAATTAACTTAAACCCCTAAACTATAAAAATTTATACCAAATTAATAAAAATAGCCAAATATTTTTTGAAAAATTAGATATAAGATAAGCAATTTTATTATGCAAATTGATAGCAATTATTCAAACCCAAACTTCATAGCATTTGAGACCCTCTTTAGGTATTCCAACATCCCATCCTTCTTTAGCCCCCTATGCACCAGATTGTACATTATGTCCTTCTTGAGTTCATGCTGGCTTTTCTTGGAGTGGGTTGGCCTTTGTTTTCAATGCCCCTAAGAATCTTGCCATCCTTTTCTTTTGACTTATTCAGGCCCATAAACAGCTTGTCAAAAGATGGATAACTAAGTTTCACTAATTTAGCAATATGATTGTGCCATCTTTCCAGAGAAGAGGTGATCTTGATACCCCTAGTCAGGACAGAATCCATATAGTTTCAGCTGATCTTAGTCTCCCTGGCCCATATATATTTTCAATGAACTTTCCAGTCCACTAATCCTTGAAGTATTCTATGAATATAATCATCAGCTTCTGATTGGCCACATTTCATTTATTTGCATCCAGAAGCTTCACTGCCTTCAATATGACATCCTTCTTCAGAAAGCATAGAGCAGGGGACCTTCTAACTATCTGCTTAGTGATTCCCAAGTTATCTGAGGTGTACTTCTTGTAAAGTTCCTTGAAGGTCTTCATCTTAATTAAGGCTTGGCAAAATGAAATTAGCATTCTTGGGTTGCACATTCAAAGACTTTCATGAATGCTATATATTGAGTGGCCTCAAAGTCAAGAAGGACCAGCTTTGGGCTCTTGATTCTGATTGAGCCAATGAGATTCTTGGATGGCCTCTCTGCTGAGGTGGACTTGGTTCCTTGCTCCTCCAGGACTATATTCTAGAATTCCTTCCTGATAAGCTCCAGGGTGTGGATATAACTCTCCTGTTTGGTTCCAATCATGAGGCAGTAGATGAGAGATACCACTCTCTCCTCTAATTCTGCATGTATGATCCAGAGTTGGTTGAAGATATTGAGGCAGCTGAAAATATTTGCATATGATATACATAGCTCCTGATTCTTGAGCACTATCAGATGATCCTTGATCACATATATTATCATCTTCTCCTCAACCTCCTCAGAATCTTCATGTAGCAAGAAGAGGGACTCATAATTGGCATAATTGACTTGATCATCAATGATGTTGACTTCTGCTGCTTTTGGGTTATTGGATAGGATGGGATCATCTCTCTTTTTGTTGTTTATGAAACTGGATGAGTTGATGATATGTATATACCATTGATTTCTGGGAGTCATTGATATTTTCTGGGGAATGGGTAGCTATGTCAGAGAAGAACATGTTGGACTTCAGGGAGATGTTAGTGATCAGGTACTACTCCATTAGGTGATTGAAAAGATCTTTAAGATAAGGGTGCATATACTCTTCAGGTGAAGTTTTCAGGGATTCAAACCTGTTGGTGACAACCCTTCATGGGCATATTTTATGCTCACACCTGAATTTTTTTACGCCTCTGGATCTAAATATGTTATTGATGTAGAAGTCTAAGCCCTCATATATAACAGCTAGACTCTCTTGAGTAGTCAGTATGAAGAAGAATGTGGGAAGTTCATCAGGGATGATGAACTTTTCATTATTATCACAGAAGTTATTGATTCTATCTGTCAAGATTCACCTTCTCTTTGCTGCTATTCTTAGCCCTTCAATTCTGGTTTATTTACCTTAACCTTGCCATGATTATTCTGGACTGTCATTTTTAATCTTAGTCAGGATTTATTACCTCACACACGGTCCCCCTCTCTTTCCCTACATTTTCTACACTTTGGGTTTCAATTTGGTTCTTTTCTCCAGCCTAAAAACACTTTACACCTATTAGCTAGGTTCAAACCTACCTTACCTTTAACAACAAAACTTGAACCTGGTACCCTATTCACTCAGTTTAGCATTTTTTGCGTCTTCAAACTCTTACCTTTTGCTTTTCAATGATGACACATCCCCAGGCCTTTGGATCTTGTTTTTTCCTGCTCTCTGCCTCACAACAACTAACTGTCAACTTTGAAACTTTCCTTCTTCTCCTTCCGGGCCCCTTTACTTAAGTTTAAATCACCTAGGTTAAATTAACATTCTGATTGTCCTAACCTCTATTTTTCATAAATGTTTTCCTGACCAAATATGGTTGAACTCTCCACCTCAGTTCTTGCAATCCACAAACAAAGCACAATAAAAGGCTTGGTTTTTCCAGTCTCAACAATAAGTTGAGATTGGTTGACTTGCACCCCAAAAGGTGCTTTTAGGTTTTGTGGCTTGTGTTTTCTTCTTTTCTAATCTTTATATTGTAAATTACCTTATTTTTGAATTCTTAGTTTTATGATTTATTTTTACTACATCTTTCACCAGCTAGGCAGTATTTATAGTGGTACACACACTTTAATAGTTGATAGTTTTAACCCTCCAGTTAATGCTGATCAATACCCAGACTTAGAAATTGACTTTTTGACCCAATCTTCAGTCATTAAGACTGGTCTCTATTTCCTTTTCTTAGGTTTAATAAATTGTCTTAGTCCTTACTTCACTTCATATAAACTCTTAGGAGCCTTAGTGCAGTTGTTATTGCAAACTTTGCCCATCTTTTTATACTTGACAAATATAAACATCCTTGGTTTAAAGGCTTTAGTCTATAATAATTTACCCCAAGCCTTCAGACCTTACACTATCTGATTCAAAGCCAGGAACATCTTTATTAGCCTGCCTTTTGGTTAGTTCTTTTTTATTGGAGTTGAAGTTGGTGTGGGGCTTTGGATGATCTTGAGGGACTATTTTCCTTGTTTTTGCGAATCCTTTTTTACTTCTTGTTCATCATCCTTGGAGCTTTAATCCTGAGCTTCTTTTTTGGTCCTCTTAGAACTATCTTATGTCTTATTATCTTCCTTTGACTTTTGGCTTTTGATGGGAGTATCATCCCCTGCACTGTTGTATAAAGCTTTTTTGAGGAGCTGCTAGTGGATGGATCTGATTTCACTTTTTCAGAAGATTGGCTGACTTCTGGATTTTATGTACTAGCCTTTTTGGCCTTGTTGGATGACTGAACTGCTTTTTGTGGGGCATATCTGAATAAAAATTATTGTTTGTAAATATATGAAACCTGAAAATTTGGATTTTTTAAAGGGGTATTTTGTTTTTATTTGTTTCTTTTTTGTTGATTTGTTTTATTTTCCTTGTCTTTAAATGTCTCAGCTTTAATAGTAAAATTTATATTGTCCCTTGCTAGCAACAAAATTAGGAGTTTTGAAGAAGATTTCACTTGATAATTTCAAGATAATATCATAAGCATTTTTGATAATTTTCAGATGAGAGTTTAGGGAGGCCTTTATGGTATAATTCTTGGGGTTTTATATCTGTTTTTTTTTGGTTTTTATATAGTTAAGTTTTATAAAGCTTATTTGATTTTAAATATTAATTCCTAATATTTTAGCCAAAATTTGTGTTTGATAGAAATTATCTTATGTATTATTAGTTAAAAACCTGTAGCCAACTAAAGGTTTTGAGGCTTATAGCAATTAATCAAACCAATCTTACAGAAAAACTCCTATGTAAAAGCCAAAAACATAAAGTTTGGACCCTGTTTTTAGCTTTGATTGAAAAATCATTGTTAATGTTAAGATAACATAGTTTTCTAACCTGTTGAGATAAAAAATAGTTTGGTTCAGAACAAAATTGGGTTAGTCAAAAATCACATCCAACTTTTTTGATAGAAATAGGAGCTCATTCCATGGAAAATGTGTACTAATTGGCAAAAATATCCAGGCATTCAGAAAATTATATAAACTGAGAACAAATTTATTATGATTCAACAACAACTGTCCCAATAACTAAAAAATTGGTTTTAGTCACAAAAAAGCTACTCTGTTAACTATGGCTTTTGAGAACATAATGAACTCAGTCACTGAATTGAAAAACTTAATTCAACAATAAACCCCCATAACATCTGAAACAGAAAAAATATCAAATATCAAAAAGAATCAATGAATCTATCATAAAGTTACCAGCTATTCTAATTAAGATACACAATCTAGAGCAGAAAAAGGAAATTTAATTGTGGTGCTCTTTCTCTGAGAAATCCAAAAAAATGTCCTGGGTTAAAGCCAGGTGCCAACTAGGATGGGTTTTAATTCATCAAGTGATCATGTTCCATGACTAGAGTGTTATATTTGGGCTTCAATATGAAAAACTTTTCTAAGACCTTTCCTATTAGAATCATGGGCTCTTCTCCATGTATCATGACCTCAGCTGGGGTGCTTCCCTATTTGGGGATATACAACTCTTAAAAGAGTTGCTTTAACTTGGCAACAGTGCCCATGTCAACAGTGGCTATGTTGACACTATAGTAAAGTGACAACCCAGTTTGTAATAATGTTGTCCTCTGGACGTTGACACTTTTTTAAATAACAGCACACTTTACCCTGAACATATTTAATACAAAAAATATTTTAAATACATTATTATACTAAAATGACCACAGAGTGTTCAAAAATTCAATAAAAAATATCATAAGTAATAAGAATAAGAAGATATAAGCAATTATTTTTCAATTTACTATGTAAAAAACACTCTTCACTATAAAATTATTTTTTATTCCAATGGACCAAAAATAAACATAAACACAATAATCTAAGTTACGCAAAATATAAGAAAATTATATATTTAATTTATTATACTTTTTATAAGCACAACTGAAAATATCTCATACTTTAAAGATAAATTAACAAAATATAATATATTTCTTACAAAACCATATTGAAACTATATATGAAACTTACCATTTATACCTAAAAAGATTAGTAAAATCCAAAATAAATAAACTAAAGAATTCAAAAGTAAAAAGGATCCAGGCTAAGCAAAGCAAACTTTAATGGGATAATTGAAGCCACCAGCAAGGGCAGTTGCAACATCTTCAAGGTACTTCTTGATCTCTGCCACCTTGTATTTTTTCTTCACCACTTTTTGAACGTCCTTCTGGTAGTCCTGCTCCTTGTACTTCTTTTTTTTTTTGGGGGGGCCACCTGATTATCAAAGTCCCAGAACTTGAAGACAGTTCTTGCTTGCTCCTCTTGCAGCTTCTGGAAGAACTTATTGAACATGGGGGGTTGCCCCAAACTTTGTCTTCAGGTGCTTGTGTCACACCTCCAATATAGATGTTGTCTTCATCTCTCTGTTGATAAAGGTGCTCTGAAAGTTCCAAGGGGTAGTGGCCCTGCTCTTTCCTCTCCAGACAGTCACCTTCTTTCCTACCCATTGGTGCTCAAAGTAATCAAGGTAGCCCTTGATAATGTAAGACCCACAATAAAAACCTGTGAGGGTCTACCTCTTTAACAAAGTAAAAGAAATAGTATTGTAGATAGAACTTCAATGATAGCTTAAAGTATCATGAAAAAAAGGTAGCTTTATTTATAGTGTTCAGAGTTCAAGAAGGCAGAGGCAAAACATTATATCATGGATGACATAATTTTTAAGCATAATGTATAATATTAGCTCATTTGTTGCAGGAGACCGGGTTAAACTTAATTTTTCTTGTGATTGGGCTTCTCAACAAGTCGTTATTGCTTAAAAAAAGTTGTCAGACTTGGCAAGACCTTTTGAATGCAAGTTTAAACATCAATTTCCATTCTGTACTCAATGAGTTACGCATGAATGAAAGTGGACATTTATGCATGAATACCCATCTTTGAGTAAATTGCAATTTTACTGTTACCTGGCCCAGATATTGGATACTTCACAATTTCTATTGGCTAGGTAATTTATGTCAGGATAATCCTGACAGATAATGGTGGAGTGCTTCTTCATGTAAGCATCCTCCAAGAGGGCCTCAAAGCCAAGCCCAGTATGCTCAGCCGCACAAAAGCCAAGGCAGCAAACTGAGTCAAGGCAAAGCAGCACTTCCCTTTACCACCATTGAGATACTTCTCTAAGAGGCCCTTCTTGCTCTTAAGATGTTTGATGAGGGCCTGCCTAAAATGGAAGAAGCAGCCCTTTACTTCTCCATTGAAGGTGGCCTCAAATGCTCTGAACTGAGCAAGCTCAAAGCCCATGATGATAACCTTTGGCCCAAGTGAGCGCGCATAAGCTAGCTGCTCAGCAGCTAGGGCTGACTCATCCTTCTAAGAGGAGGAAGGTGTTGCTCTGGTGGCGTGGGTGGGAGGGGGAAGCTTGTTAACAGAAAGGAGCTCAAAGCATCCCAGACAGTTTTGAAGTCTCTGGCATAGACCTCTTTCTTGGCACCAGGAAAGAGAAAGAAAACAAGGGGGATAACCTGGGTGTCAAACTTCCTGTGCAGGACCCAAAGCTGCTTGAATAGGGTGGGTCAGGTTACAAAAGTGCCGTTGCATATCCAGGTGGTAACAGTGTTCAGCCACTCCAGGTTTCAAGTTGTGGCTAGGCCATGATCCTATCCTTCACTTCCTGTCCATTGTCATGGAGCAGGAAAATCTCACAATCCTAAGTTTTCTTGAGGGCATCAGTGAGGACCAGGTCTTTAATTGTGGTGGCACTCTTGGCCAGGGGGTTGAGGGCTTGGCGCCTATCACTAAAAAACTTCACCAACTGATTATGGGTTGGCACCCTCTTCATATTGGTGGGGGAGAGGTGCTTACAGGCAAGTATGGCCAGCTGGGTAGGGGAAATGTTAAAGTAAAGTGGTAAGTTGCATGATTCAAGTAAATACAATGAAGATATAGTAAACAAATTGTGAGTTGCTTGACAATCAGGAGGCCAAATTGAGATAACAGTTTCAACATCTTGGAGCTGGTGGCAGTGTAACAGAAGATGGAGGTGAAAATTGACAATGTGCAAATGATTTTCAAGGGAAAATTTGAAGAAAAAGCCAAAGGCATCAGCATATAGATTTCTGGTCAGGGCGTGGCCAGGAAATCAATGGCAACCTTGAAAATAATGGAAGCTAATCTCTCAAAGACAGGGGCAAACAGCCCCAGATGAGCCAACATTTTTTGGGAATTTTTTTTTATTTATTTGAGTGAAAATAAGCTATCTAGAAACAAGTTTCTAGAGTGGGATGGGGAAAGTCTTAAGGTGATTCAAGATGGGGGTGGAGAGATTTAATGGCATCTGATTGGTTGGCAAGAATATTTTCAGCAGTTGGAGAGCCTGCATTGAAATTAGGTTTGATGACGTCATAATTCAAAAAAAAATCTGGCAACCTGCGGGTCAAGCGCTGCCATTCCCAAATAGTGTATAACACATGATTTTCTTGTCATAATTATTTGGGGAGAAATAGGGAAAGTCTAGATTTTCCAGGGCTACTTGAGCAACCCTGGATTTGACCCATTTTTTGTCAATGACAGCATTTAAGTTATCTATTTCTCTCAAGGGTTTGGTGGTGGTTCTTTGCTGGTTTCTGGTCTTATGAGGGCGCACTATTTCTTCCATTTGGTTTTCTAATATAACAGGAAAGGTCCTTCAAGGTGTGCATGACCTGCACCAGATATCACTTCAGGAGGCAAGAGATAGTAGTATTGGGCATCACACAAGTGTACTTGCCCTTGATGCTTTGGACCTTTTCCCAGTGCTCAGTGTTGAGTTGCACTGGTCAAGAGCGGTCCTTGCAGGTGTAATGCCAGCTCTTGAAGCCCCAGCTGGCATTGTTGCAGGAAAAGATGTACCCATTGGCCACTGTCAGAAAATTGCGGACCATGGTATTTTATCATTTGCCAGATAATATCCTAAGTCTTATAACATTAGGAAAGTACACAGAACCTGTGGCTTTGGCGTAACCTCTGGCCCAGAATATTTTGTTGTCATCAGAAGTAGCAAGTCTGACAGGGCCCAAGGCCCAAAGGATTTGGGATGTTTCTTCCTACTTCTGGATATAGGTTCATAAGTTGTTATCTCGTTATTTTAATATAGGAATTAATACTGTATGACAACAGTATCATCTTTTGATCTACTAATAAATCTGAAGAGAGTATCACGTTAAGGAAATAGGACTTGAATCAATAATCAAGTCAATCTGGAATCATCAGTCTTTTATTCTAATGGACTGGCTTTAAGGCTTCCCACCTGTCCGCGTTTTATCCGAGTTAGCTTGCAACACTAAAAGAGACTGAAGTATCATTAGTTCAACACAGCAGAAGGCCCATCCTTTTTGGGGTGGTTTTAACAGAAGGCTTGCTGGACATCTTCCACAGATTGGTATTGTTTCTGTCTACCTGGGTCATTTCCAGGGCTAACTAGCCAGTGGTTGGCTACTAGTTCATGGAGATGACTATTTCACTTAATCAGAGCTACTCTAATACAATAGGCTCAAAGCCTTTTATCTTAGAGTGTTTTTCTTGACAGCCCAGTCCATTTTGGAATCTTCTAGAAGTGTTTCAGATGATGGCTCAAATGATGGCCCTTGTTTTAGGATGCAATTAAAGTTTAGAATAGTAATTATTATGAGAAGCATGTTTGAGGTGGTTGTTGAGGTGGACTAATTAATGAGCAGTAATTGCATGTTCCATTCATTAATTGCAATGCATGAATTTGTTGATGCCAGGATATAATTTGATCATTAATTCCACAAACCTGTGGCCTGCATTTTTTTGTTGAAAGCATTTCTAAGAGTAATTAACTGCTGGCCTGCGTTATTTTGTTGAATCTGTCAATATCCAGAAATCCTGACAGCCACCTTAGATGGCTCACTCTTCACCCTCATAATGGGGAAGTACTTGGGCAAAGAGGAAGGGACCTTGAATCTGCCATCAACATTGAAAATATTATGGGCCACAAGAGGGTCCCAGGGGCCAGCAGGAGAATGACAGAAGCCAGGGAAGTAATCAGGGTGGGGCTTTGATTCATCCCCAGATGAGCTAGAATGAGGAGATATTGGTGGTTAGGGAGAAGAAGAGGGCTTGTTGTGGTGCTCCTCATGTGTGGGAGACTTATCCTTGGGTGGGGTCTTTTGGGCCTAGTGCTGCTTCTTGGTGGGCTCCTCATCTGAAGCTGAGTTATAGAAACTGTGTTCTGTAAGGAAATCATCAGTTTTTTCTTCCTCAGTAGAGTGAGCTGGGCTCTGCTCAGGGGAGGGCTTAGGAGAAGGCTTGGAGGCAGCCTTTTTGGATGATGATGCCTTCTTCTTGATGGCTTTGGTGGGCTTAGAGGGACGCTTAGTAACCTTCTGTTGCTTTGAAGTATTCTTGTCCTAAAATAATAAGTAGCAAGTTCTGAGATAAAGCTTTGTATTTAAAAACAAAACAAAATAACTATAAGAATCATCATATCAAAACTTTATACTCATAGTGCTTTCAGTGAAATTTAAAATATAAAAAAATGTTTTTAAAAGTTTTAATTTATTATAGTTTTAAATAACAAGTTAAAAGTTAAAAGAAATATGCAAAAGTAGGACTTTAAATATAAATTTTATTTTAAAAATAAAATAATGTAAAAAGAAAGGTTTAAAATACAACATTTTAAAATTTCAAATGTTTTTATTATTTAAAACATAAAGTTTCATATATGAGAAGTGAAAAGTTTTGACATTATAAATGACAATTAGTAAAAAGAAACTGAATTCCCACTGATAATTAGAAAAAAGGTAGACATTTTCAGAGACAACATTGGCACTTTCAACATTTTCTTGAAAATTCACTATGTTTTTTCATAGTACACTTAATTAAATTTAAGCAAACCAGCAAATATTACCTGTTTTCTGTAATTTTTGCTCACATAATAAAATTTAAAAAACATATAAAAATAAATCAAAGTTAAGTATTTCTTTATTAAAAATAATATTTTGGGGGTGAGAATATGATCTTTTACCATAGTGCATATGTGAAGTTGTAAAGAAGTTGTTGTTGGATATGAAAAAGGTAAAGTGTCAACTTTGCCACTTACAACATCCTCAATAGGAGGTGGCATAGTAATTTAGTCTTAATTGCACCACTCTGATTTGCTTAAATTCACCTTGGTGGATGATCACAAGAAAATAGACAACATTTCTGATTTTTGACATTATTATCAATAATAAATTCTATAGTAAATTACATAGTAACACACGCTCAAATTATGGGATTGCTGTTAGCCACCAATCCATTTAATATATTAAAGACAGAATAAGTGCTATGGATAAATTTATAAGATGAACATTTCAACAGTCAGCCATATGTGTGATACCTATTTCAATATAATAATTTAATAAAAAAATATTTTTAAGTGCGCTAAAATTATTTTTATTGTAGATGTTTCAGTTTTGCTATTAAAAATAAGTTAAGCTTAAAAAGTGTCAACATTGACACTTTTACATTATGAAAACAAATTAATAAATAAATAAATTTTTACTAGTAAATTTAAAGGGTAAATTGGTTTAAATTGAGTTTTTGATTAAGATTATTATTAAATTCTGTTGAAATGGCCACAATTTTGTTGTGTTTTCTGGGTTTTTACCCCTGAGCACTTTAAAAATGGGAATTAAGCTAGCGCAACTAGCAAGAAACATACTGTAGATTCAGAACCTGTTAGAAAATATGTGGGATTGTCAAATTTTTTTGCATGAACTTACCAACTTAATGGATAATTTTCATCCCAGAACAACTTAATTTTTATATAAAAGGATGAAAAATATTCCAGTAAGTTGATGAGTTTACGCAAAAGAATTTGACAATCCCGCATTTTTCCCAACAGGTTCTGAATCTACAGTAGTAGTTTTCAATTTTTGGGCTGAAAGTGACCATGTTGACATGGGCGCTGTTGCCTTTAACTCACCACCTAAGAATTTTCTGTCCCTTACTATCAGCTTTAATCTCATGGCCAGTCTATATTTTTTTCAGGATTCTGGCTTCTGGAAAACTTTCTGCAGCAATGTCAGTACAGATCCTCCTCTCCATTAATATGATAACATATTTGGGAAATATTACCCATCTTGTACTAAGAAAAGTAATGCTTTAGGGGTTGTGGATGTTGCAACTGAACCAATTTCAGTTCATTATTTAGATTGGGGAAGATAAAAGTTCAACAAAAAGTACAATAATAGGAATAAGATAATGCTTATTGGAGAATAAAATAATTGATATACTATATTGGGGAGCCACAAGTCCACCAGGGGGTGTCACTGTGACAGGTTCAGTATAAGATTTGGTTTAGGATTATCTTAGACAAGGTATCAGTGCATCAAATTAGCATTGTTCATATTCAGGAGATAATTCCTGTAGTTCAACATTGGCCACAGGATCCTCTATACCATTAGTTACATTATGGGGTGTCTCTTTGAACGCCCCCTGTGTATTGTGGGATATGTTAGCGGGCAGAGGAGTAATCTTGGTTGAAACATGAATAATTTTTATTAAAACAGAAGGAAGATCCCTTAGAAAACTTCTGTAGTATAGCTTTTCTGGGCTCTGGCCTTGTTCTTGATATGGCTCTTGCTTCACTATGCTTTGTATTGTTCCTCTCCTCTCCTTGATCCAGTTAATCACCCCTTTTATAACTCCTTTTTCAGTCTGATTTCCTTCTGAGCTGTTTTTCTTTTCCAGGCTTAAATTATTTGTTTTTATCTCTTCTATGATAAATTAAACTTTCTGAACTTACTCCAGCCAACCCCAGAAGACTTTTCTCTTTCAGGACCCCTGATTATTTAAGCTTTCTCCCATTTTACTAACAAAATCTATTAGTAAAACAAGCTTTGTCTTCCATCTAATGAGATGTATGAATTCCCCTGCCTCTTCTGAAACACTTTGCCTTGCTATTTGGTTTTGCTTTTTTCTATAATAGGACACCTTCAATAGACAGTTAAATGCCAATAATCCATACTTTGTATTTTGAACTATTTATCTGTTTTCTTTAATATTTCTCCATATCTCTATTTGCTTGCTTTCCTTATGTAAAAATAAGGTATTTATTAGCCTATGTTTTCTTCAACATTTATGGTTGGTTTTCCTGTTATTGTCTGGACACAGCAAAACTCTGTGAGGCCGTTGTCTCACTTTTTCTCTATCCTATGGCAAATGGAAAAATGTTTTGCTCTGCTCTCAACAATTCTCTGTTCTGTTTCTGGCCTCTTCTGCTCTTCTTTCTGAGTTCTTATATAATAAATAAAACTTTTTTATTATTTATTTATTATTCATTATATTATTTCTTTGTTTGTTGAGGATCCAGATGTTGGTGTAGTTCATCTACCACAAAACTAACTCAACATCTAATACCTTGGCCAATTTGGTAACAAAGAAATTTATCCAAAATTTATCTATTTAGGTATCTTTCATAATCCCTCTAGCTATATTAGCCTAAATTATCATCCAATAAAATCATTCTTCTCCAAATCATTATTTGAAGCTTCCCCAAAAGTTGTCTCCTCATCAATTTATTTTATTTATTTTCTTTTTCTCTTTATGTATTTTTCTTTATTTATTTTCTCTTTCTTTTTTATTTATTTTATCTCTTTTAATTTCTCTTTTAACATTTTTCTTCTTAGTCTTTTCTCTTTATCCTATAATATCTTTCTCTTGTTTACAAAAAATCATGGGTGATTTTACTCCTAGAATCTTTCTCACTTCTCTGTCTGGATAATATAAATGACTTACACCTAGACCTTCTATTACTTCTCTCTCTTTTCCACTATAGATGACTTACATCTATGCCTGTTCTCTTTTCTTTCTTTTAATCACTATAGATAACTTTCATCTAGGCTCTCTCCCCCTTGATAGTCACCTAGGTGTCTTCCACAAAGGCTTTCAGAGACAAACATTCATTTTCTAAACGCTAATTTCTCTTTACTTGACATGTCCAGGTGTGGTATCAGGCTTGTCTGCAAACAGGGGCAAAGGGCAAGCCTGAAACTCTCAGTACACAACTGGGGTAATTCTCAAAATGTAGTTCACAGAAGAGACCCAGGGTTGATGAGCACTCATATGGGGAATCACTTTTTCAGTGAAACCCAACAGGATGACATAGGTAAACCTAAGATTTCTGTAATTCTATGAGAGATAAGAAGAATCCTCAATAGGCTTGCTCATCTGGTTGACAGGCTGGCTGGTACAGAGAAAACTTTGGCGCAAGGGAGGAAAGCAGGCAGGGCCTATGATTTGATCAAGAGCCCTGACAGGAGAAGGAGAAACTGGTTCTGTCCAAGCAAGGGCAAGTGTATCTTACCTAAAGCTCCTTTGGACCAGTCAAGTCTGGAGTTCTTTTCTGTGAGAGGAGAACAGCAAGGTTAAAGTGGTAAAAGTATAATTAAGTCCTTCAATTTTCAATGGTTAAATGATATTAACTGCAATTGTTTATTAGGTAAAGATGTCAGCAAGGGAAGGTTTGCTAGTGTTCCTAGCTATATCCTGTTAGAAACTGCAATTGTACTTACTGTCAACTCCTTATTAGATGTTGAAGGGTTATTCTTAAGCTGAATCCCATTTGCAAGCCCTGATTTGTCATTTAAGGGAACTAATTCACTATTTTTGTCCTGGGGAAGCTGTCAGGAAATTATGGGGTCATTTGGCAGCTCAATTTCCAATTTCTTAGTCTCAGAGAAGGTGGGCCAATTAAAAACCTTTTTTCTTGGTGTTGGATGGTTTCCAATTGTCCCCAGGTTTGTGTCAGGAATATTCCTGACAACAACCTTTTGCAAGACAACATTTTATGCACATTTGGTCTTACAAGTCAAGATAAAAAATTGCAGCAGTTCCCCCTGATTGGAAAACTGGCAGCAAAACAACAAGTGGATAAAATGGGAATTAAAAATTCAAATCTTTTAAAATTTGGGTTTTATACCCCAGCCGCAGGCTGCACGCCCAGCCTGCCACTGAGCCAGCAAGCCAGCAGGGAACAGCGCACTCTCCACAAGGGTTTGTCCACCCCCACAAGGTGGGGCAATTGGAAAATTGGGAAACCCAAAAAAGGCAATT